>JAQQSW010018806.1:0-11172 GCA_028646575.1 Pseudocheirus occidentalis | reverse complement strand
AGAGGACTAGAATGAGAAGAGACAGGGAGAGACAAAATAGGGTTAATCATCCCATATTGAGGAGGCAAGGGATAACTGTTACAACTTTACCTTCATTTACTCTCATTGAATTTGGCTTAGGGAAGGAATGACATAAACTCTAAACTGGGTATCATGCCACACAGGAGAGTAGGGGGCATGGGGATGAGAGGTGGAATGACTGAGGGGAGGGCAAGGTCTGGGGGAAGGATGCTGGAAGCACACACTTCAGAAAAGGGACAGGGATAGAGTAGAGAATAGAACAAGGGGGGGGCAGAATATGAAGGAGAGACATATAATCCACCCCTCACAATATGTCCACTATGAAGATGTCCTGTATAATCCCACCTACACAGCCTGTATTGAATTTCTTGTCCTTCCAGTGAGGGTGGGTGACAAGGGAGGAACCAAAAGAAGCTAGAAATTAAAGCTCTACAATCAAATGTTAAAAAACAAAACAAAATAAATTGATAGGATGTTTTTTGTCAGTGGAAATGGCATTAAAGGAGAAACATCGCCCTCTGCTTTGTCACTGCATCCCAAAGGCTGTGGAACCTTTCCATCTGATATGCATCTGAAACCTTGCATAGGAGTTGTCTTGATCTAGATCTCCTTGACAGCAGGGACTGTTTGATTTTTCTATTTACATCCCCAGTACAATGCTTTGTACATAGTAAGCACTTGATAAATGCTTCATCCATCTATCCATCCATCCATCCATCCACCCATCCACCCATCCATTCGTCCACCCACCCACCCACCCATCCATCCACCCACCCATCCACCCATCCATCCGTCCATCCACCCATCCATCCATCCAACAAAGACAGAAAGGTTCCATATATATTAAAATGTTCAAAGAAGCCCGTTTTTGTTAGTAAAGATCTGTAAACAAAGAAAGTACTCAAAAAACAATCTAAGTAATGTCTACAACAACATAACCTGAAAGAAGAAGAAACCCTCTAATTGGAGCTCAAACTTGGCCTCAGAAAAGAGTTGAAAAAAATTTTTTTACCTCTTCCTCAGGTGGGGAACTATGGAGGTGGAGTATTGCATACACTTCTGAAGTCAGTATTTTGGCTGGTTTTGCTGAACTGCTCTTAACATTTTAAAAATCTTTCCTACAAGGAAGGGACGGCTCTCTGGGTAGAGGAGGGAGAGGGGTACATTTGGAAATGAATATGATGTAAAAAAAAAGTCATCAATAAAAAAGGCAGAAAAAATCTGACTTAGTGGCCAGGAAGCCTCTTCACCCTTCTCAAATGCTTGTTTGTTAAAGATAAAGTGATCTGGTGCCCTTCCCTGTGCTAGCCAGAATGGAGAACTTCTGACCCACTGAAAAATGACTTAGAACATCAGTTAGAAGGAAAGGCAGCTGGTTATGTGCTTACCTGGCAATGCTGGCAGATAATTAAGGTAGCTGGAGCCCAAACAGAGGGGGGTCAACAGAGGGGGGCGTGGAACAGATCTCTCGGCATCAGGAGTTTTTTTATTTGTAAACTTGTCACCCTGATTACTAGGGTATTGAAAACACTGAATTAATGATGAGACATTAATAAAATAATGACCCCCATCCTGCCAGGTGAATGAGCTACTTCCTGTGTGTGGATAAACAGTGAATGTAGTAATAATAGGACCTGGGATTTATACGGCATCTCCTTGCTGTCTAAAAAAAGGTAATGCTGCTCCCTGAGGGTCAGGCAGAGGGAGGTGTTTTAATTGTTTGGGGCTATTAGGATACCACTTAGTGCTCTGAATAGTCATTTATTAAATGGTACCTCAGAGTGCTTAATTGCACCTAGGGAATGGTTTAGTCCAGTTTCATAAATAAGTAAAAATGACCAGCCCAAATCCTTGGCCATACACTGCCCTAAAATGGATAAAATCAACATTTTGAACCTGTTTCATTTAAGGGGGCAAAACCATCCCTATGATACAAAGAATTGGGTTAACTGCCCTATACCACTATGGACAGCCCCACCCCTCCTTTTTCTCCACCTCCTCCTTCTTCTTTATCCTCTTCCTCTTTTCCTTCTTCCTCTTCCTCTTCCCCCTCTTCTTCCTCTTCCTCTTTTTCCTCTTTTCTTCTTCTTCTTCCTCCTCCTCCTCCTTTCCCTTCCCCTCCCACCATTTCTTCTTCTTCTTCTTCTTCTTCTTCTTCTTCTTCTTCTTCTTCTCTTCTTCCTTATTAGAAATGAGGACATCTTAGTATTAGTATGACAGTATTTTGACTTCTTAGAACCCCTGAAAAGATTTTAGGGACCCCCAAAAATAACTGAAACGAACTGAGACCTACAGAAATACATTATCACTCTTGATTCTCACAACAACCCTGTGAAGTAGGTGTTATTATGAGTCCCATTTTAAAGATGATGAGAGAGGTAGTAAGTATCTGAGGTAGAATTCAGACCTCAGTCTTCCTGACTCTGAGGCTACTTTATTCCCTTCATTGGGGATTTTTAAGCAAAGGCTGGATGAATATGTTCTGGGAATGTTTTAATGGGGGCTGGTTTTAGGGTTTGAGTTTATGTAGTGGGGTGTTCTGTTCTATTCCAAACATAAAATTCAGTGATTTTTGTGACCTCTAAGTTAACTTTCAATTGTAAATCTATTGTCCTTTGAATAAATAAATAATTAGTTTTACACAATAATAGCATCCCTCCTCAGCCCTTTCTCCTCTGAACATAGTGGCTGAATTTGGGTGGACCAGTGGAAAGAGAGAGAAGGGTGGACAAACAGAAATGATAGAGTGTAGCAAGACAGCAGCATTGAAGACAAAGTCAGGGCCATAAAAGAATTGAAAAGGGTGTGACAAGACTCTTGATCACTGGAAACAAGCTTAAGGTCAAAGATGCTAGGAGGAAATAGGGCTGGTAAGCTTCTCCTCACCAAAGTCTGACCTTGAGTCTGTTTTCACCCTTGCATATGTAGTGAGCCAGAGGCAGCAAGAAGTACTAAGTTGTCTCTGCTACAAATAGGCCATTGAACAAACAAGGAGTAGTCGTGCAAGCTTCAGTCGATGGCATACCATAAATCCATGACCGATATCATAAGGAGCATCCTAACCCTGGCTTCTGAGTTTCAGAGTCTTCATCTAATTCCAGTAAGATGGCACCAGTATGTCCTTCAGTATGGGAATGGCTTAGCAAATTGTGAACCTAATGAAATGTTACTGTGCTATAAGAAATGAATGGTAACTGTCACAAATGCAAATAGATGTAGAAAGACTTACATGAACCAATGCAGAGTATAGTGAGCAGAGTTAAGAAAACAATTCACACAATGACTACAACAATGGAATGGAAATACCCACAAAACAATTAAAAATAAATATACAATTAACGAAAAACAAACAGGATCCTCAGAAGAGGAAGAAGATACCCTCCAGCTCACTGGTTTGGAGAGGTAGGAAGCCCATGAGGATGGAATGTTGTGTCTGTTTTCAGATTTTTCCCAATGTGTTGACTGATTTTTAAAAATCATCTTTTTCCTTTAAACTTTTTTTTTTTTGGCTATATGAGAAGGCTTTCTGGGAGAAAAAGGAAGAGGTAGAGATGGAGAAATTTAGGCTATGTGAAAACAAAAAAATCATGAAATTTATTTTTTAAAAAGATGATATCATTTAGACATCAGTTAGGAATTGAGTTTTATTATCTTTACTGCTTTGCCCATTCTTATCCCACGGTTGACTAAAGAAACTGAACCATGCTTTTTTTTGGAACTCCGGGATTTGGTGCAGCCTATGTACTATCTGCAGGCTGCCTAGGTCTAGAAGTTACGCGCATGTAGCCTTGCAATAGTTGTTTTATGATGTACTGTTATATTGCTTTTATTTTGTTATGCAAAGTGTAAAACACTATATACAATACTCAGGTGTACGTATCTGTTCTCTCGGGGAGTGACTCTATTATACCAAAGCCACATGACTAGGACTCAGTAATATCACAAGTTCAGGTTGGAGAAAGAGCAAAGCCAAGTGTTGGGAGTTCAGTGCTACAGTTCTGCATCAACAAATCCATACTACAAACATTTGCTGGATGGATAAGTCAATATAGCAACCCAGAGAAAGGCACAGCTGAGGGGAGAGAAGATCAGTAATTTTCCTAAAAAATAGAAAGCTTGACCCATCTCCAACATTTCTACTCAGCAGGTGGAAACACATAAATTCAGTACCAGATCTTTTCTGTTGAACAGGATCAGGCTGGTGGCTATCAGCACCACATAGTGCTTAAAAATAATGACATATTGAGTTCCTAGTAGATAGGTGCTTTGGGGGCAGGAATATAAAATATGGATAAAGTAGGGATGCTACTTTTCAAAGGTTCACAATCCTGTTAGAGAGAATACTGTGAGAGAGAATACAGCACACTACAATAGAGCTTGCGAGGCAGCAGTAGTTAAGTAATACAATTGATAATAAATGTTTCCTGAATGCATGTGCTCTTGAAGGAAAAGATAAAGGAAGGGAAATGGGAGACTTGTAAGTAGGGGGAAACAGTTTCACACAATCTGAGAGGCTTAGACAATTGATAAGAGGCAGGAGAGGGAAAGCCAAAGGGCAGAAAGCACCTAGAGCAGGCACAGAGTCAAAAAATTACCACAGATCTGTAGCATGGAGGTTACTTTAGGAGACAAAGTCATAGCTAGAAATGTCTATTAAATCCAGGCAGTGTAGGGAGCCAGTGAAGAGCTGTTTATAGAAAAGTGACCTAGTTTAAATAAAAGGTGTGGAAAATTATTAGAGAAAGAGTATTGATAGCCATTTGGAGTGGGTAGAAGTAAAAAAAACTGGAAAGTTGGCCATTAGGAGATTTCAAGAGCTCAAGTACAAGCCAGCATGAGTAACTGAGAGTCTTCTTCACTCTCTTCCTCTGTTTTTTTAAAATCTTATTTCTTTTCTTTTCTTTCTTTCTTTCTTTTTTTTTTTTTTGGAGGGCAATTGGGGGTAAGTGACTTGCCCAAAGTCACATGGCTAGTAAGTGTGTCAAGTGTCTGAGGCCAGATTTGAACTCAGGTCTGCCTGACTCCAGGGCCGGTGCTCTATTCACTGTACCACTTAGCTACCCTCTTCACTCTCCTCTTTGCCTGGCCAGTGGAAAGAAGGGCAAAGTGCTAGCCATAGCTTCTGTGAGATTGTGTGTATTCCTGCAGTGGTCTGAATGCAATCGCCTTGGACTCAGAGAATCCACTGCTGGCTTTATAATTCAAAGATGCCAAAGACAGAAACAATGTCCTCACATGCAATAAACTATTAATTACATTGCTGTTTGTGGTCAAAATGAACTGGAAACAAGTTACATTTGAGAAATAGCTAAATGAATTGTAGCACAGGGATAAAATGAAATATTAGTACCCCCTATGAAACAACAAATACAAATAATTCAAAGAAACATGGGAAGAGTTAAATGAACTGATGCAAAATCAAGTAAGCACAACCAGGACAACCATAGTAATAATAATCATAATGCAAACTGAAAGAACATAAAAATGAAACTGAATTTGGTGGAATTATAATGATTAATCTAGGTGTCAGAGAAAAGTTGAGAAAAAGATACATTCTCCTTTCATTGAAATAGTTGGGGACCAGCTTTGAAAAACCCAGATGCTGGTGCTTCCCTCTCTGGTAACTTGAATAGGTAATGGATGTGATGGTCAGATGGTTGGAAGCTCATTTGCTGATCTGTTTCATGGTCTGCTTGTAACTTCTGCTTGTAACTTGGGTTTGTATTCTCTGGAGTTCAGGGTGCTGACTTTCCCCCTGAACTAGGTAAATGATATGTTTGTTTGATTAAAGAACGATTGTTAACCCCCCCCAAAAAAAACCAAAACAAAAAACAAAAAAAAATAGTGGGGTACGATGGGGGTGAAATATTGAATATACCATGAGATGACTATATTGACTGGTTTTGTTGAACTCACTTTAAAAAAAAAATCTTTAATGCAATTTTGCTACAGTGAATAGAGAATCAGTCTCGGAGCCAGGAAGACTGGTTCAAGTCTTGCTTTTGGTATATACAATCTGTGTGACCTTGGGAAAGTCAGCCAGTTTCTCAGGACTCTAGACAGTGCTCTAAGATTATAGTTTTCAGGGAAGGCACAAGCCTGCATTGGTAGAAGAAATTTACTATGTCTCTATCCTGCATTTTTTTAAAACCAAGGTAGGTTTTCTAGGTAGAGGTTGGGGGAGTGGGGAAGAAGGAGATATATTTCGGAATTAATGTGGTATTAAAAAATACCAGTTAAAATAATTGACCCTGTCCCCTTTATAGAGGACATTTTACTCTCCCTTGCAATTTGTGGGATGTAACATGTCTCTCTCCTCTCTTATAAGTGTGTCCTAGGTCTGCAAGAAACCATCATTTGTCTCCTTTGTCCAGGGTTGCAGGAGACACAGGGGCTAGGGCAGGACACACCCCCTAACCCCACTTAGGAACTTGCTTTGGATATAAACATATCCTGCATGCTGGGCTCTGAAGACTATGGCATTCTGGAACCTGTGCTGAGTACTTGGGGGATAAAATGAAAGTGTTGCTGAATTGGAAGGTTATTGGAATTTGGGATGATGGGATTCAAGTGTGTGTGTGTCTAGCTGATGCCTCCCTCCCAAAGCCTCTCTGGTGACCTGTTGATCTTTAGTTTTGTGTTGCCTCTGCATGTCTCCCCATCTGTTAGATTGAATAATCAGCACCTGGTTGCTGAGTTTCATCTAGGGTGAGGTGACAGGGGTGTTTCCCCAGGGCACAGAATTTAGAGAGAACCCATTTTAGAGAATGCTGACTAAACTTGCAATACCTCAGCAGAGGAGAAGAAAAAACAGAGATTAGCACCTAATTTGCAAGAATAATTAGCTAAAATAAAAATCTACCAGATGGTAGGTGAGTTCTTTCTTTGCCCCCAACTCCACCCCACTTCCCCCTCAACTGAGGGCATGTTCTAGCCCACTTGCCCCAGGGGCTGTTTATGATGCTTACTCTGCATGTAAAAATGTCTAGTTATAACTCTGCTTGGTGGTAGTTCATTAGTTAGACTATAATGTAGGCACCCATAAAGAAGGGAATTTTCTGTCTGAATCTGATTTTTTTCTCTCTGTCTTAGTTCCGTTTTCTCAGCTGTTCGATGTCTCTTTCTTTATCCTTCTGTCTCTGTAATTCTCTCTTTCTCTCCCCTCCCAGCCCCTACTCCAATGTGTCTTTGACTCTCTTTTACTTTTTCTCTCTGTCTCTATTTTTCTCTCATTCTGTGTTCCCTTCTGTTGGTTTCTGACTTTCTGTCTGTCTCTGTGCCTCCGTCTCCCTCTCTCTCTCTGTCCCTCTCTCCCTCTGTCATCTTCTGAGCTCTCCCCAAATATCTTTTGTTATAGAAGAATAATCCTAACCTGTATAATCTCTATCAATCCTCCACAATCCTGTAAATGTCCTATAAGAAAAGAGTAGATCATCTCCAGGCAGAGCCAAAATTGCTGGTTTTATTCTGGGGCACTGAATTTTAGAGGGCACAGATAATATTTATGTAGAAACAACTGAGTTTAGCACCTAGTTATCAAGACTAATTAGTTAAAATAAGTATCACCAGATGGCAAGCTTCTTCCTTACACTACCTTGGCAGTTTCACCCTAGGTGAATTCCTCTCAGGATCTTCTTACTCCCTCTGGTGATGGTCTCTTCAATAGCAACCTTGAACTGCTCCAGGAGACCAATATCCTGGCATCTCTCCCATACAACAGTGTCCCAACCTTGACTCCCCAACATGGGGCCACGTGTTCTGTGGATTAAGTTTTCTCCCCTGCCTGGAGGACAAACTTGTCTCATACCTTGTCCCAAGTTCATTTATATGATGTTTTTCCCATCACTAAATTTGCTGGTGATGGCTCTGCCTTCCAGAGAATTCCAGGTTTGCAAAGCTGTGCTGACTTCTGGGTAACAGCCTGAGCCCAGAGACTGCTGAGCGCATGCTCTTACTGCATGACCCTCTCAGTCATGGATAAACCATTGTTTGGAGAGTCAGTAAAGCAGGGATTTTCAAATATTTTGCTCAGGGAACAATACATTTTGCCATGAGGAACTTCTAAAAAGTCAGGATACTCGCCATGCACACATGATTGAAAGTACAAATTCCATACAATCTTGTGCTGCACTTGTCCAACCTTGAAGCATGCTCATGCCAATGTGGGGATTTGCTTTGTGTATTTGTTTCAAGGCCTTTTTCTTCTTTTTTTTTCTCAAGGGGCATGGGAAAGAACGAAAAAGAAGAATGAGAAAGGAAGAATAAAGAATAGAATGAAAGAAAGAAGAAAATAAAGAGAAAAAGGAAGAAGGAATATGAAAGAAAAGAAAGGGAAAATGAGAGAAAGAAGACCACATCATTGAGGCATACTTTTAAATGCAGAGAACAGAAAGAAGGCTCAAAAGAAGTACAAACAGGACAGCTTTGAAAACTATAGGTTGAACTTCTAAAGCTAAAAAGAAAAGCAATAGAATTAATAAAGGGCTGAAACGTAATGTATAATCTTATTTTTCTGTTCTACTGTTTACATGGTAATGTCTTTGTTTTTTAATATTCATTAAGTTCAGAATGGGGAAGTTAGGTGGCCCAGTCAGTTAGGTGGGCCTAGAGGCAGGAAGATTCTTCTTCCAAAGTTCAAGTGTGACCTTAGACATTTACTAGCTGTATGACCCTGAGCAAGTCACTTAACCCTATTTGCCTTGGTTTCCTTATCTGTAAACTGAGATGGAGAAGGAAATGGCAAACCACCTTGGTATCTGCCCCCAAAAGAGGTCAGGAAGAGTCGGACATGACTAAACAACAATAGAGTTCAGAATAAAAATTAAATAAAAATTAAACCATTAATAGGTACTCTCTTGAAAAGAAATACCTGATTTTGCTGTTCTTGATCAAGCCTCTCTGGATGACTTTGAAGCAATCTCTATCCATGTTAAGCCATTTTCTGCTATGGTCACAGTTGAAAGGGTCATAGATCTTGAGCTGGCAGGAATAGGGGTCCTTCAATCCAACCTCATTTTATGCATGAGGACATCAAGCAACAGCGAGGAATCACTATTCTAGAGCTAGACGGGCCCTCCCAATCCACCAAGTCCAATCCCTTCATTTTATGAAAGTGGAAACTGAAACCTCGAGGGATGACTACTTGCTCAGAGCCATCCAGGCAATGAGGTACAGAGGGCCTGGCTCCTCTGACTCCAAATCCAGCACTCCTTCTCCTGTGAGATGATGCCATCCCATAATCCTAATCAATTCCATCCAACAAGCGTATATTTACTATTACCTAGTATATATCGGGCATCGTGCTAACCCTTGGGAATACAAGAACAAAATTGCTAAGTGGTCTTCCTCTCCAGAAGCCTACGCTCTTCTCGTGTACCACCAGGGTTCTCTCTCAGTTTCTCCTCCCACTCCACAAAGAGCACTAGAAGTTGTATTTTTGCTGTTCATTTTCTCTTTAGGTATTGAATGCATCATGGAACAAGGGTCACATATGCAAAAACTTCTAAGAGAGACGGTCCTCAGGCTTCTGAAAGCCAGCCTTTTTTGCAGGAAAATCATCTCCTGACATCAGAACCCTAGAACAAAGTTAGAGACTCAAAGACAAGGCTCTATTCCCAACTTTTAGTAGCGTGGGATTAAGTAAGTGAATTCAAAAGGTCCTTCTGAGGGTTCAAAGAGGAATCCCTTCTAGGATTAGTGCTTTAGGGGAAGGAAGATCATTCAGTCTAACCCTTTCATTTTGTCATTAAAGAAACCAAGTCCTAGAAAAGATAAATTACGTGCCCAGGGTCAAACAGCTACTAATCAAGAGAAGCAGGATTTGAATCCAGGCCTTATGACTCCAAGCCCAATGTGCTTTTACTTTCATCATGCCACCTCCATAAAGCCAGGTGCATTTGTGCATTTTATCTGGAAAAGCAGATCTCTTGGAAGCTTGATCTTTCTGTGCTTTGCTGTTTTCATTTCCCCTTTCCCTTCTTTTCTTTATGAATCTTGTTGGACCTTTCCTAACTTAGCAGGAAGTGGCTCCTGAAACTTCATCTAAAATATTGACCTGGAATAAGATATTTCTCTCTTCTTTCTGTCACAGCTTCGTTTTCTCACAGAACCAGAGCTATTGTAAATTATTCATTCATAGCCAACAGAAGGAAAGCTTAAGAATCTTCTCATCACATTCAATAGCAACTCTGCTATAATAGAGCACAATGTGGGAGGGGGAGGTTTGTGCTAATGAGGCACAATCTGTGTGTCAGTCTCCCCAGTGACTCAGGGAGGAGTCTGAACAACATCCCATGGGAGAGCAGGGCCTGTATTTTTTGTCAGATAGGTATATAGGTAGGTAGGTAGGTAGGTAGGTGAGGGATGGATAGATAATAGATACTTGGATGGATGTATAAATAGATGGAGAGAGATGAGAGGGAGAAGGAGAAAAGAGAAAGAGAAAGAGAAAGAGAGAGAGAGAAAGAAAGAGAAAGAGCAGGGACAGAGAGAGAGGGGGAGAGAGAGCGGGGTAATGGTTGGATGAAGAATGAAGACAGGGAGAGGTGATGATGATGATGGTGGTTGTGGTGGCAGTGGTTAGATGATAGGTAGATATATGATAGATAGATAGATAGATAGATAGATAGATAAATAGATAGGTAGATAGATAGAAAGAGATAGATTGATAGAGAAAGAAAGAGAGATGAGAAAAGGGAGATAGTATTTACTATGTCTGTACTGTGTGCCAGGGGTACAAATAGAAGAAAACCAGCTGGCACCTACTCTCAAGAGTTTGCACTCTCATAGGGAAGACAACATAAAGGGGGTAGAAGAGCCACAATGGAGAGCAGGTGAGGCTGCCCAGGAGGCAGAGCTGTCTGGAGGGTAAGTTAAGATGGGAATATGGCTGCTTTGTTTTCCTCATTCCCAGGTGACACTAATAGTTTTCCTGGCATTAGAACCTAAGCTAGGGGCGGAGCCAAGATGGCGGCGTAGAAGCAGCAAAGCACCGCGGCTCCCACACAAACACACTAAAACCTCATAAAATGGGACTCTAAAACAGATTTTCAAACTCCAAAACTCTCCAAAAGACAGAAAACACATCTGTTGCTACAGGCAGCTCAGCAGGTGGGGCTCTTTGCAGCAGTCTGGGAGCCGCCGCCAAAACCC
>JAQQSW010018805.1:0-11173 GCA_028646575.1 Pseudocheirus occidentalis | reverse complement strand
GGAATATTATTGTACTATAAGAAATGGGAAGGAGATTTATTTCATAATTACCTGGAGAGACTTATACGAATTGATGCTGAGTGAGAAGAGCAGAACCAGGAAAAATTTGTACACAGTCACAGATACATCATATGTGTGACGACCAATTTTGAAAAACTGGATGCTTCTCAGCATCGCATAGTTAAAAGACAAGTCTCAGGATGGAAGGAGATATCTACATTCAGAGAAAGATCCAGAAAGATCAGAGTTTAAAACGAGACTGAAGTAATGCGTGCTATCATTCTTTTCGATGTTTGGCTTTTGTTTCCCTTTTCTCATTGTTCACTCCATTGGCTATAACACCTATATGACCAGACTATTGTACAATGTGAAGGAGTTTGCAGATCCTATACATGATTGCATGCCCCCATAGCGGGGGTGAGGGGTGGGGAGGAAGGGGAGAAAAATCTGAAACTCAAGTGACTCGAACTGAATCTTGAAACCTAAAAGTAAACAAACAAGTCCATAAAATTAAAAAAAAATAATAATGGCCTTGACTAGATGTGTGGGATAAGGGGAGGATCAGAAAAATCAAAGATGATTTCTAAGAAAATGCACCTTAATAATTGGGAAAATGATGGCAACAAGTGAAATAAAAATCCAGGGAAAGAATAATACTTTTTTTTTGGTTGGAGGATGGAAATGTTTTGGATAGACTTCAGGCCTAGCACTTTATCCACTGTGCCACCTAGCTTATGTTATAGAGACTGACTATAGAGGATTAATGAGTTTTCCTACTGTGAGTGAGATATCTGAGAGAGACAGAAAGAGACAGAGACAGAGACAGAGACAGAGAGAGAAGGAAAGACAGAGAGACAAGAAAAGAAGATAAAAAGAGACAGGTATAGAGGCAAAAAAAAACAAGGAAAGACAGGGCAAGAAAGAGAGAGAGAAATCAATCCTACCATTCTTGGAAAGGAAATGAAAATTAAGTACCATGTAAGTCCACTTACTAATCTTGTGATTTCTTAGACCACAATATCAGCCCCTCTACCTCACTCCCCCAGCTTAAATTTCTCTATACGTACTTTGCGGGTAGAGACTGACTTGTTTTTCATATTATCTCCAGTTCTTAGTATAGTACCTGGCACAGAGAAAGTACCTAGGTTTGTTTTCATTCATTTCTCATGCAAAGGGAGGAGGGGAGAGAATAAACATTCATTAAGCACTTATTATATGCCAGGAACTGTGCTAAGCAACTTTACAGGTATTATCTCATTTAATTCTCAAAACAACTCAAGGAAACGTGCTATTATTATCTTTACAGTAGAGAAAACTGAGATTATGTGACTTGGCCAGGATCACAGTGCTAACAGTGTTTGAGACAGAATTTGAACTCAGGTCTTCCTGACTCCAAGCCCAGCTCTTTATCCACTGCACTGCCTTATTACTTCTTGAGATTATAGCTATTGAATATAAGTAAAATATATTCAATCAAAATGGTTAAATTCCTGAGTAATCTAGGAATTGACATAAGTGCATGGGTGAATGGATAGGTGGTGACAATGTGTGGCAGAGTATACAAGGATTTATTAAAGTTGGATGTAAATAATGTCATGCAAATTTGTATTCTCCAGTAATAATCTGAGCATCTATTAAAACATCAGAATCCAGAATACACAGCTAGATGTTCCAGCCTACTACTAGTGGTGAGCCAGTATTAGTCACAGAAGACCCTGGAACATGTACAACTTCTTGATTTGTCTAGAAAATCTAACAATGAATAGAGCATGTCATTGGGTCAAGATAAATAAAATTTTGTTCAACAAAACATTGCAAGTCATTATGCATGTCCCTTAGTACTTGGTTTAATTTTCCTTCCTAAAATCTTGCTTTTCAAAATATAGTCTTTGTTTTATTGAACAACCATGCTCAATTGAAGAATTACTAAATCTGTTGAAGGGTAATTAATTAGTTATGGTCCAACTTTACTTTCTATAGAAGCAAAAAGGAAGATTTTCTTGTCAGCACCTTCTTTTCGTCCAGTCCTGAGAGCTCTTCTCATTTCTCATTATATTCCCTTCTTTGAGGATCCCACCTATTTTAAGTATGATCACAATACATTATTCTCAAATGTACAATTCCACACCAACTTTTCTCCCTTTTGCTCCAGGCCTGTGTTTCTAACTCCATGTTACATATCTTGCCCCACACATGTTCTCTGAATTTCAAATCTGACCTATCCAAAACATTTTGTTGGTCCTCCTGGACCTTTATATCATTCATCACTATCATCTTCCCAATCACTAAGGAGCATTTTCTTAGAAATCATCTTTGATTTTCCTGATCCTCCCCTTATCCCACATATCAAAGCCATTATTCTTTACAAATATTAATAAAGTAATCTCTTTACCCACAATGTATAATGCTGAGCAATAGGCAAGATAGACAATTTAGATAAGAGAAGTCCATTGTTTTCATGGAGAATAAGTCTAAAAGGGTGATATGATACAAAGCATAGACAAATGTAATGGTAATGGAATTTAAAGATATTCCTGTATTGGCTTGGTTTTTGGGTTGAGTGTTAAAATCAGAGCATGTGAATCCCACTTGTGGGATGGACTTGTTGACACAAAGAGAGAGGGCTGAACTGGGAGGAGCTGATGCCGTGGCTTTAGAGAGAAGCCCAAACAGAGAGAAGGCCCAAACAGAGGAGGCCAGAAGGACTTTTGGGGAGCAGTATTGTGGAGGCAGAGAAGAGAATTGCTGGGGGCCAGAGTTGCTGAAAGACTGCTGAGGGCCAGGTGGAGCTGCCCAGGAGTTTTGAGAACTGCCACTTGGAGCTGCCAAGAACTGAAAAGGCATGGCTTTGATGAAGGTATTTTGTCTGTCTGTTTTGATGTTTTGCCAGATTTGTCTGCTGGTAAAGGACAGCACTGCTGTTGCAGAGGTCCTGGAACCTTCCTGTTGGTTCAGAAATCCTGAAGGGGGATTTTCTTGTTGTATGTTTACAGAAATCCTGTAAGAGAGTCTTGCTGATATTTTCAGGGGTTTTGCAGGCAGAGATTGAATTAATGAGGATACTGGAAATGTATATTGTGGCTTTTTTAAGCTTTGTCTCTCCAGGAAGAGAGATTGCTGAGAACTTGCCTCTTGTCAAGATAAAGGGGAGATCTTTCCTTGGGTTTTCAATGCTGTGATGATATCTTAACCTTGTTGTAGCTTAAGGGTAGCTAGCCTTTTCCTGCTCTCCTGCTCCTTTTGAGAAAGTGCTTGGCATTAATGGATGATATTATAATTCAGTTGTGATCTAGGGGTGGGAAACTTTTGACTTTTTGTGCTCTTTGACTGACCGAATGAATGTCCTTTGTTTATGATTGTGTACTAATCTCCATTTGAAAAGAGAGACTTTGATTCACTAAATGAATGTAATATCCAGGGATGAAGTAGTATTTGGAATGAATTGAGAACTTACTTGCTAAATGAATGAATTACACTGTATTTTGATTTTCTCTGTTTTGTGAATGTTTTGCCTTAATCTGTCACTGAATAAATGGAGTTTGCTATGCTGGTATTCCCAACCTTGGAAGTTGCCTTTGCTTAGCATTACAACAAATGAGAGAATTG
The DNA here is from genome assembly GCA_028646575.1 of Pseudocheirus occidentalis. Classification (NCBI taxonomy): domain Eukaryota; kingdom Metazoa; phylum Chordata; class Mammalia; order Diprotodontia; family Pseudocheiridae; genus Pseudocheirus; species Pseudocheirus occidentalis. The sequence continues at coordinate 7,567 of JAQQSW010018805.1, read as the reverse complement.
AAAAAGAAAAAAAAAGTTATACAAGTTAATGAAGGGTAATGGAAGGATCAGACAAAGTTTTATCAAGGGGTAACATTTGATATCAACACAAGAAACATACCATTGAAGTAAATCCTGAGTTGCAAGAAAAATTAATGAGCTGCTTTGCAATGAAGAGAAAAAAATGAGGTTTATTTCCTGAAACTTTCGCCAATTTTCCCAAATTTTCTAATTATATAACTGGTAGTCATTATCAAAATAAATTGACAAAATTCCTACAGCTGCCCTGAGGAAGAAATTAGATGACAGACCTTACTGGAAAGGAGATAAATTTTTCAATACCTTTTGTTCAGCTGGTGAGGTAGTTTGTTAAAATTAAGTTCCTTAGCTCAAATGGAGTGGATTGGGAAAAAGGGAAAGACAGAAACTGTTAAAGTAGTTGATGAAGTTATAGGTGTAACCAAAGAACCAAAAGATTGGCACTAATCACTGGATATATTTTTATCTAGCTTACTCATTTATTCAAAGGTGATTGAGATTTGCTCACTCTGTCTATAGGTACAAGGTTCCAACTAATCCCACCCTGAATTTTTAAAAAATCTATTGAGTATAAAATAGTGGAAATCCCAGTGTTCACAAGCCATTCAAGTCAGTTTGCAGCCCTGGCTAAGTTGACTAGTTCCTGGAAATCTTTCTTCAAAATGAGCCAATGTGATTGTAACAGGGTTATAGATTTGAAGCTAGAAGGTATTTTAGATGTTATTTTGTCTATTTCTCCTGTATCTCAATTTCCAGATGAGGACATTTAGATCTTAAATATATACGGATTTATCCAAGGTCACACAGGTAGTAAGAAGTTAAACCAATATTTGACCCAGGTGTCCTGATTCTAAATCCAGTGCTTTTCCTACAGAAGCATGTCACCTCCCAGGACATTCATTGATAGCCATTCAGGAGCCATATGGTATGTATCATCATTGTATACTTTAAGCATCAATAATTTACACCCAGAGAAGACTTGTGGATTCATGGATAGATATTCATGGATATTTTGACTCTGACCCCCCAATTTCTAGATCCACTTTTTGTGTTGTCTTCACCAATAGACTATAAGCTTCATTAGAATTCTTTTTGCTTGTGTTTTCATATATATATATAATTTGCAACATTCCATTTCCCACCTCTGGAATCTTTCATGAATCATTTCTTGTGTCATTAATGTGTTCCTTCCTCATCACTGCCTCATTGAATGCCTAGCTTCCTTGAAGGCATACCTCAGGTATAACCTCATACAGATATCCCTTCACAATCACCCACCTCATGCACCCATACTTAAGCACCTGAATCTTTTTGGTGGAAGACCAGAGAGTGGTTGTTCTGGCTCCTATAGCACATGTATTTTAAATTTAAATATATATTTAAAGTTATATACAATTATATTTGTGTGTGTACGTGTGTGTATTTAAGACACTGCAATAAGTTGGATGCAAGACAAGAAGTGAGCCAATTGGATTACCTTTAGGAAGGTGCAAAATTCCTTTAAAGATCCAAAACTTATTCCTGAAACTAAAGCCATCCATTTAATATAAATATTCTCTTGGTATCATTGGGACTATCTTGGAGACAGCACTCTACTACAATTTTAGGCTTATGGGTTGGTGCTGGTTCTATCTAGCTGTGTTCCTGAAACTGCCTGAGTTTTATATTCTGTAAAATGGGAGTAAAAATAGCACCTGTCTTGCAGGGTTGTTAAGAGAGTCACAGGAGATATTTGTGGAGTTCTATGCAAACTAAAATGTTATACAAATGAAAGCTATTGTTGATGTCATTATATTAATATTGTTATCTTTAGGGATGTATTATATATTGTCGTTGTACAATAGAGCCCAAACAATTCTACAGGGTAATAGAGAATACAACTGGAGAAAGATTCTGAGTTGAACTCTGGTTTGAAATCATTACTCATTCCCCACCATATCTTCTAAAGAAGTTCAATTTGCCCACAGGCAAACCATCATATGACCAAAAGCTCTCACTGGCCAAACCTGTGCATTAGATTACAAGTGCCTTGCGTTCAGGAATTGTGTTTTGTTTTGTTTTGTTTTCCTCCCAGATCTACCACATACAGCCCTTCACACATTGAATATGAAATTGACATTGAACAAAAGTGGGCAACTTTCCAACCTCCTTTTATTTACCTCATACCAACTTAATAGTTATTAAAAATGTCTAAAATCCTCAAACATGTTCTCAAAGTGGATTAAGAAGTTTGACAACTTTGGCCAGCCATGAGGACTCATATTAGGCCTTAGAACTGGAAGGTTGTTCCCAACCTCATAATTTAATAATTACCCTGATTTGTAAGGATGATTTCCAAGTTTTTTATTATTTAAGTAATGAACCATAACATTTTAATGATGGAAGGTACCTCAGAGATTATCGTGTTCAACTCTTTCATTTAAAGATGTATAAAATTTAAAGATGTATAAACAAGGTCACATAGCTAGGTAATAGCCAACATCAGAGTAGAACAATCGGCCCAGTGAGTCGTTCCCTATCTCATCAAACAAACCCTCTAGACAACTCAGAAAAAGAAAGAACAGACTCAGCATGTCAATATAAAGAAGGTGAGGGTGACTCATTCACTGTAAGATTTAGCTCATCTATCTCCTTTGAGGGCTATGGCCCTAATAGTCATAAAATGCTGTATCTGCATGTTTATTATAATACTTATGATTTTTTTCTCTTTCTTCTGGAATCAATGACTAATCCTAGAGGTAAGAGTATTCTAAGTAAGTACTAGAATCTTCCTACAGACTTGCTAGCACCAGATGTTGAAGGTCAAAGACCAGTCAATCAAGCATTTATTAGTCATGTCCAATGTGCCTATGTGAGTGTTCATGTGTGAATGGACCCCTTATGCTAAAGTCATCACCCACCACCACACTACTTCATGTCTGGAAAAGAGAGAGAGTTTATCTCAGGTTTCTAATAAGAAAATATAATTCTTGAGAGCCTAATGGATATAGAATATTCTTTTAAATTGCCCAGGTTAACAATGTCAGAGGCCTCTCCAAATGCTCACATTTCCACTCTCCTTCAACCTTCACTCTGATCATTTGTCAAAGCTTGTCAGCTCTACTTAATCGCCTCTCACATCTTTCCTTCCTCTTGGATCAAAAGGCCATCACCATGGTTTAGGCCCTCATTATCTCTTTGACTTACCTGGACTTCTACAATAGGCTCTTAATTGGTTTTCTTTACTTTAGTCTCTCCCCTATTCAATCATCTTCATACAGCTGCCGGATTGATATGCCTAAATCATAGCTCTAATAATGCTTGTGAAATTGAGCTGAATTTTCAGAAAATGCTCTCCCAAATTGTAAGTGTTCCATTTAATTTCTTCTGGTGACCCTGCTGGCAACTTTTCTATTCAAAATTTAGTCTGTGTCTATGCAAATCATCCTGATGGGTTACAGAAAACAGGCACATTTATGCACTGTTGATGGAACTGTGGATTCATTCAACTATTCTAGAATGCAATTTGGAGACATGTCTGAGAAATTAATAATCAATATTTGTCTTTTGACCCATCCTTCTTTATCTTTATATGGTCACTTCAGCATGTATGAAAATTTTCATTTGATCACAAACAGTGTGATCAAGGCTTTCCATTTATTTCAGTTCCAACTTGACTCCGTTTCATATGAAATATAGACTTGAGAAAGAGTCTAACTAAATAGAAAAGCTCTCTTGTAACTCTTGGTTTTAATCTTCTGATTTTTTAAATGTGTGTGGGGGGAAGAGCTTAAATACCATAATCCTATAAATCCTTTGATCTGAGTGAGTCTCCTGTAAAATGTACAAATGTACAATGTGTCTGACCATTAAGAAATCATTAAAAAAGAAGAATTCACCAAAATCATTAAGAAAGAATATTTGTTAATTCATCAGCGTTTTGTAGGCCATGGGTACGTATGTGTGTCCCTTACTTATGTGGATTTGCTAGTGAAGCTGAGGGAATATTGGAAGAGGAGTATCATATTCAGGTACAGGTTGAAAGAAATGGCTCCTGATAATCCTTTCAGCTCTTAGGTTTTATGATTCTATGATCCCTTTTCTGTAATGGGACTTTGAAATCTTCCCACTACAAACAGGCATATCATTATTTCAGAGATGTGTAATCTCACTGGTATAGGTCAGAGGTGGGAAACCTGAGGCCTCAAGGCCACATGTAGCCCTCTAGGTCTTCAAGTGCAACCCTTTAACTGAATCCAAACTTCACTGAAAAAAATCCCCTCAATAAAAGGATTTGTTCTGTAAAACTTACTCAAGGACCTAGAAGGCCACAGGTTCCCCACCTTTGGGTAGATATTCCCTTTCCAAAGATAATAACCACCCCCAACAGCTTTGGGGATGGTCTCAACAAGAGCTAGAGATGAAAATTTTGGCACCCTTTGGTCATCTTGGCAATAATGCTACACTGTTACATTGGTCTTACCTGTCACTGGTTCTGTATCCCAAGCCTTCCAGAGTTGGTGGATCTTACCAGAGGCCGACATATCTACTAGAACAGACACTAAAGAATGATTTATAAAACAGATGTCTGTATGTGTAATATACAATACAATTTCAAAGTTTTAATAATTCATAAGACTTCCAACTTAGCTCAACAACAATACCTGGTTAGTGCCTTTTCTGCCCTTGTTTCTGCTCCTTTACAGTCAGTGTGATTAAGCAAGACCCAAACTCCTGAGCCATCCAATCCATTTCCAAGATGTCCTATGTCTGGAAGATATACAATTGTCAGAAGTGGAAATAACCTTCTGCAAGCTGTGTGGATGACAAGTCATGTTTCACTATTGCTAAGTTGACAGATCACAATCATGTTTCATACTAACATGGAAAACATTCATTACCAGAATTTCTTTTTATGTGATGAAAGTATCCACCATATTGACACTTCATATCTGTCAAACACAGACATGAATCAGAGTAGACCATTCATGTCTGTTATTTTTATATATAAATTTTGGAGGGCTATTGTAAACATTTGTTTCATTAAAAAAACACAAGTCAGACATTTTGTAATTTATCTCCTTTGAAGACAGGTTCATTTGGTCCAAGGAATATCAAACCCTTGAATGTTAGAGCTAGCAGGAAATTAAGAGGCCATTTCTGTCAATGGCGTGATGTTAAAGATAGAAAATATGATTCCCAGATATGTCAAATGACTTTCCCAAGGACATACAGATGGATAATAGGAGAAGTCATTTAGCATGAAGGATAGTTTTACTCCAAGTCCATTACTTGGTGTGCACTTTTCCCAAGTTAGGCCACTGTGCTTTTATGATCTGACATTTGTTTCTCACCAAGCAATAATCTGATCTTTTAGTTTTTGCAGAAGTTCTTATGCCTTTCTTAGGGTGACCATAAAGGATGATGCCTCTGATATTCATTAAATTTAAGCTATGGGGCATGAATTAATCTGTATGGAACTGAAAGATTCCATCCAACTGACTGTATTCTTGGAAAATAGCAAGTTCACAGGGCCAATATAGAATCATAGAATCAATGGCCTAGAGATGGAAATGACCCAATTTTAAAAACTCCTTCTTTCTGGTTGTCAGAGATGAGTCACAGAGAATATTTTGGATCTTTCCATGTTAGTCACACTCATCAAGACACTCGTCTCTGATCTAAAAGTTGCTTATATTTTTCATATGCATGTATGTTCTAATTCATATACTACCAACATGTGGATATATTTTAGCTCATCTAGTAGACTGAAGGTCCTTTGAGGGCAGGAACCACATTGTATTTGTCTTATTACCTGTAGTTTCTGGCACAATGTTAGAATGTTAGATTACACGTTAGGTACTTTAAAATGTTTCTAGAGAGAAAGATTACTTTCATCCAAAGGGTGGTTGCTAGTACAGTACTGATATCCTGGAAACATTGAGACCTTTAAGCCAATAAGCCATTAAACCCTTTTCTTTATTACTGCCCTCTGTTCCCAATATCAATTGATACCTGTTTTTCTGTTCTGCCACAAATTGTGTTGCCCCCAAATCTCATTTTCACAACAGGTTTCATTTAGAAGGGTTATTTTCATGAAACTAGGGAGAGCTTTATATCTACTGATCTTGTTTTACTCTCAAGAAAAATAAGGATACAGTATCATAATTTCATGCTTCAGATAACACACTTCTAGGTACCTCATAATAAATATGAGAATAGGTTTTGAAATGAAGCTTATTTTTCCCAGATTACTTTGTATCTAATAAAGTGGTCTAGAGAAACAAGAGAACATTTTAGTGTCGTCTTTCTTTCCCCTATTTTCATGCTAAGATATTTTAGAACTTTTGGCAGGTGTTACAGGATTAAGTTTTATGACCTGCAAATATTACACCATAAACCTATCAAGAGAAATAGCTACAAAAGACATTCTGCTTCAATTTCTAGGATTATATATGTATTTTTTCTTTCTATGACAAGATTTTTCCTGGAGCAGAGAGAAACAGTGTGAACCTGTGCTGAGGACTAGGTCTAGAAAGAGGACAAAAGCAATAATATTATCTATATTTTATTTTTAACTTCTATTGTTTATTAAGCCATGTCCTTTTGTTTTTAAAGACCTCTGATTTCATTTTGTGTATTGGTCAGCATGGATATCATCCATTATAGAATTCCCAGAGGACAGGGACTCTACTTAATGTGCATGGTGCACATTAAGACCTAGAGACAGTCCTGTGGGAAAGCATCATAGACATCTGAGTGCAGTGAGTTAGGCAACCCCAGAATCCCTTGGTCCCTGAAGCTGATTTAGTCTTGGCCAAAACCTCTAGATCAGTTTATAACCAATCTACCATAAGCCTTCTATAGACAGTGTTCCAGGAAATTTCTGAATTATTTGGGGAAAAAACTTTCAGATGGTTATTTGGCAAGTTGGATGGGGAGGTAGGATGACAATTCAGACCAAATCAATGCACATAAAACAAACATTTATTTAATAAACCCATTGTGTATAGTATAAAAATGGTGTTGGCTACATTATGGGGGGGAATCTTCCTATTATTGTTCTTTAGTTAATAAAGAACCCAGGCAAACATTCAGGTTCTATCTTTCTTCTTATAGCATATTTCAAAATATTAAGGTTTGTAAACTTTAGTTTGTCATTATGCTTATACATTTAAAGTTTATAAGCTTCAAACATTCTGTCTTATATACATCAGGAGAAAAAGCCTCAATAGGAAATCTGCTTTAACTTCCTTAAAAATCTCAATTTTTTTTCTTTTTATTTACAAGGTTTCTCTTGCTGCAAAGCTATCTTTGGGGGAGGGGAGCTACAAAGGGAAGATGCATATTTAGATGAAATAATCTCTACCCATAGGGAGTTTACTTTAATGGGGGGGAAGCAAGACCAGTTTCTTTGGAATATGCTCTAAATTTGAAACATATACAAGACAGTCTGCTACATATTGAAGTTCTAAAGAGAACAATTTGACATATGGTATTTAAAGTTTATTCTAAGCTGTTAAATGTCAACAAAAAAAAAATCTTGAAAGTATTAACAGGAGAAATGGGG
>JAQQSW010018804.1:0-11173 GCA_028646575.1 Pseudocheirus occidentalis | reverse complement strand
AGGTTATTAAAAATTATGCAGGTAAAGCAAAGAAATATAACTAAAAAAGGAGAGTAAAGTTGATTGGTCATGAACAATGAAGTTACCAAAACGTTCATTTCTCATTGATTCAAAGATTTCACCAGTGGGCCTATGACCACGAAGTCAGTAACAAAATAAAAAGCTCTCTATACACCAAAATACTGACAGCAGCACTTTTTGTAGTAGCAAGAACTTGGAACAAAGTTTATGCTCATCTACTATGGAAAGGTCAAGCAAACTTTAGTACATGAATATAAAGGAGTAGTACTGTGCTATAAGAAATCACAAATAGGGGTGGCTAGGTGGTTCAGTGGATAGAGCACCGGCCCTAGAGTCAAGATGACCTGAGTTCAAATAAAAAAAGAACATATATGAACTAATACAAAGGGAAGTAAACAGTACCAGATATAAAAAATTATTAAATGGTCAAAACTGAATGCAATGAAAGTATAATGACCAAGCTCAGTCTCAAAGAAGAAATATAAGAAGGCATCTCCATGTTCCTCCCACCTCTACTTCTTCACAAAGGCACAGGGCAACAGGTGTAGACTGTCATAGAGGGTGGTCATAGAGTAAAACTTTTTCAATGTGCAAGTGAATTCTGCTCAACATTTTCTCCTTGTTTTTCATTCTTTATCACAAGGGATGTCATTTTGGAAGGGGTGAAATAATAAAAAATGAAGATGATATAAAAACTAAAGATATTAATGCAAATTTATTTTTAAAAATAAAAGGACTACGTTGTATTAAAGCATCTTTCATGTAATAAAAATTTTAGCAATTTACACATTCTGATTAAAATTTTTTCATCAAAGGTAAATATCTGAAATTTAAATGGATGAAAACCATTATACCATCATCTTTTATTAGCTGACTAAGAAATAGAAACTTGTGCTACTTCTAAATATTCGAAGATTTTCATGTTGATAAATTACTTACAGAATTGCAATTACATTCTTCAGCTCAACAACTAAATGGCTAATAAGAGAGATAAAAACCATCAGAACATATCTTTCATTTCAAAGGATTTGGCAAAAACACACACACACAAATATTTTACAGAAATAAAGATTATGAAAATAAAGAAGAATCCCAACTTACATACTGGTATTTTCATTTTTAAAAAAATTTTAATTTTTGGACAAACCAAAAAACTGACTATTGAAATATTACGGCATGTTCTAGTACCAACATTACTATTACCATTACTACTACTAGTACTACTACTGGTACTACTACAGCTACAAAAAGAAATCATATTAAGCCTCCATCAATTAACTATAGCTGATCTACAACCATAAAAGCTACAAACAAAATCCATGCACTGTTACTGATCCTGTCCTCTGAGGAAGAGCAGAACTAGTCTAATTCCTCCTGCAATTCTTCCCACAGTCCTTCAAATATTTCAACACAACTTTGAGGATTTTTTTTCCCTCTAGACCAAATATGTCCAATTTCTTCAACTGATTTCCATATAACATGGACTCAAGATTCTTTAACATCCTTTTTTCACCCTTCAAGATAGTCAAATTTACAAAAGTCTTTCTTAAACCATGGTGTCCAGAACTAAATACAAGACTTCAGATGGGATCTGACTGAGGCAGAGTAGTTGATCATCTCCCTATTCCTAGAGATTGTACTTCTCTTAATATAGTCCTAAATTGCATTAATTTTTTTGGGGGGGGAAGGGAGGTGCCACATTAAACTGCTAACATGTATCATTACCAGACCCGTCAGGAACTTTTGGGATCCTGATTATTGTCCACTGTGTTAGCTCTCCCTCCAGATTTGCATCGTCTATAAATCTTATTCCAAGTTACTGACAGAAATGTTAGACAGCAGAGATACAAGCCCAAATCCCTGGTACTCCACTGGGAATCTTTTGCTATGCTGCCATTGAGTCATTAATAACTAATCTTTGAATTCAGTCACCAACCAGATCTGAATCCATCTAACTATATTACTGTCTAGTCCACATTTCTCCATTTACTCCACAAGAAGTAAATTAACTATTTTATTGAAAGTTCTGCTAAAATCTAGTGAAACCCTATACAAAGCAGTTCTTTCAGCTCCAAGTTTATTGATCCTATCAAAAAAGAAAATGTCAGAATGGAATGACCTTGTCTTGATGAAGCCATGCTGCCTTTCTGTGATCACCACTACCCTTTCTAGATGAAAAGATTTGGGGAGTGGGGGTATGATTAAGTGCTTATTACGTACAAAGTATTATACTATGTATGCATTGGGGACACAAAAAGAAAAGTAAAACATCCTGCTCTCAAGGAGATCACATTCTAATAGAGGTAGATAAAACACACAGAAGTTTTGAGCTACAATTCAGACAGAAAGGCCCTATCATGCTTAGGTTGGAGCAACCAAGCAGACAGTTGCTGTTCCTTACGTTGAACCACCAGAATGCGATCCAGTGGGTATCAAGAACTTTCTTTTCTGAGTCTGTGGCTGTGGCTTCTCAGTAGGCAGGGACTGCAGCACCAATAAAAGCAGTTGCTGCAACCTAAGCATGATAGGGCCTTTCTAAAAAGTTCAAATTTTTATAATCTAATTTGAAGACTAAAATTGTTATTTCCCTTCTATTTCTACTTTTCTCTATTATTTACCTTTGAGAGTCTAGATCTTTGTTCTTCCACATGAATGCTATTATTACTTTCTCTAATTCTAAAAAATTCTCACTGGGAGTCTAATTAGCACATCATTAGCTCTATAAATTAAGTGTTATCACTTTTATCATAGTGGTGTGGCCAAACCAACAGCAATGTAAAGCCTATAGTATATATTCTAAAAAGGATATGATAGCCTTCAGACATAAAGGCAGATTCTTTCTTTTCTTTTCTTTTCTTTTTTTTTTTGAGGCAATTGGGGTTAAATGACTTTCCTGCAATTGCAGCTTGTAAGTAATCTGAGACCAAAATTGAACTCAGGTCTTTCTGACTCCAAGGTTGCTGCTCTATCCACTGTACCACCTAGCTGCTCCAAAAAGGCAAATTCCTAAGTCAATTTTTACAGAGGTTCAAGTGGAAGTATATCAGCTGATTTGTACATTATATAATTTCCTCCACTCCCCATAAAAATTTTACCTTCATTTTGCCACTATATTTTGGATCAGAAATAGTTTCAAAGGCTGCATCCTTACTCTTCTGCATGAAATCTTTGAATTTGGAAAAAACTTGAGTACAAATCCTTTTAAGATGTGTTTCCTAAAAATAGGGGAAGTAGAAAGAAGGATGAGTATAAGAGAATCTTATTTAAGACACTAACCAATATGAACTAAATTTGGAACATGAAATTGCCTGCTGACGGAAAACTGTCATTTCGAAGTAATGTACTACTTTGCACATACTGTTGTTTGCAATTTGACCACTAGCTCATTAGACATTTAAATGAAAAAACTGGACTTTACATCAGTAATGTCCATATAATCAATCATTCCTAGAATTCTTCAGGTTTTCAATACCAATACCAACTGTTTCTAAAAAGTATAATGATACCAAATGCAAACTGCTATGTTAAATTTTATCAGAATAGACAAATGTACAAAAAGAGAACCACTAACTAGATCAATAAAAGCAGAATCCTAGACCTGGAAGAGATGTTAAAGAACACCTCTTCTGCCCCCTTCAATTTACAGATAAGAAAACAGTAACTACAGAGAGATCAGTTGACCAGGTTCACACACCAATTAGTGACAGTGTGGAAATTAGAACAGGATTTGTTAATCTGCAGTTTATAAACTTGCTTTTAAAAGTATTTTGATAACTATATTCTAATATAATTAGTTTACATATAAATTATGGATTTTCTGCATTTAAAAACATTATTTTAAGAAAAGGTCCATATGCTTCACCAGACTGCCAAAGGAGTCCGCAACACAAAATGTTAAGAATCCTGGATTAGATTTAGTCAGTTAGGCACCCAGACATTTCATTTTCATTTTCCCCCTCTGTCTGCTAAAACCAAATACACTTAAACATAACAATGTCCTACGATGCAAATATCTTTAATTTGGATAACTCAAACAGTAAAAATACTACTAGCTAAAGCTTATCCTTTATTCCTGTTACATTAATATGTATCCATTATACACAGGATAAAGGACAAAGTAAAGTTACAGAATTAGTCTAAATTTTGGATTTTACTGGCTTTTGTTAGTTTATGAGACAGCCCTCTTGCCATTCAAACGTACAGGCTATTAAAATCTAATGTTCTTATCCTGGTTAAATAGAGCATGATATAGTTAAACAAATAATTAAAAACATTATGTGCATATGCAAATATAATATGTGTATGTGTATATGTATGTAAAAATAAAAAATATACACACAAACACATATATCTATAATTGAGTGTATACATTTATATGTATAAATACACACAAACTAGAAGCTATTACACTTTGAATCATAGTAGCACAATGATTTATTATTTATTTACTAACTTATTATTTATTATTCATTAACTTCTCTTGACTTTATTTTCCAACTATACGAACTCCAACCATGTGAATTATTTTCAATAATTCAAACATGGACAAATTGGTTTCTAACTAAATGTAACAAAGTAAAATATCTGAATGACATATATTATAACAAACTGAGTCTAAAATTGACACAGAAAAACTCCAAAGACAAACCTGTTGTTTACTAGTGTTGCTATTGGCCTGCAGCAGTGCGGCATGATTAGATACCTTCTGCAAAATTGCAAGATAACTGAAATATAGGGTTTTCACTGTCTCACCATATGAATTGGTCTAGAACAATTGAAAGAAAAAGAAAGAAAAATGTATTATCAAAGATGTAAAAGTACTCAGATTACAGAATACATGCATTGCTTTCAATATTTGCTTCTTTTTCATTATTTTGGGTAAAATAAGTCTGAGTCAACTTGATTTGGAAACATTTATTAAATACAGCACAGTTAGGTGGGAAACTGCAGGCCAGAAGATAAAGATATAAAGACCAAAGTGAAATGTGTTCAACTCTTAAAGAGCTAATATTATAAATGGGATAGGTAAATAAGTACATGATAATTTAAAGAAAGAACGCTCATCTTTGCAAGGAGAGGAGGAAAGGTCACAGGAAGCTTCAGAAGCAGCTAAATGGTACCTAAAGTAAGACTTCATTTCTCAAAAAAGAATAGATTGCTGGTGCAACCAGAAAGGTTAAAGGGCATGCTATCTTATCTCATTAATTCAGATTTATACTCTGTATTTCAATCAAAGAATGTTGTTGTATTGGTTCTTTTTTTAAGAAAAATAAAAAATATTGTTTTGCATTAAAGAAATGTATAAATGGTAGCAAACTGGGTTAAATATTTTTATAGTGAGAGGATCAAAGGCAACAAAACAACCAGGTCAATTATGATAGCTATGCACTCTTTTGGAAGAGATATGGAAAAATTGGAACACTGATGATTCATTGAACTGATCCAACCATTCTACCCAAAGGACTTTAGAACCATGCACACCCTTTGACCTGACAATACCACTTGTGACTAGGACTGTATCCCAAAGAGATTTTTAAAAAAGGAAAAGGACCTCTTAGGTACAAAAATAATTAGGGCAGCTCTTTTCTTGGAGGCAAAGAAATGGAAAGTGAAAGGATGTCCGTCAATTGGGGAATGGCTAAACAAATTGTAGTATGTGACTATGATTGAGTACTATTGGGCTATAAAAAATGATGAGAAGGATACTTTCAGAAAAACCTGGGGAAACTTATATAAACTGATGCAAAATGAGTACAACCAGAAAAACTGTATACAATAACAGCAAAACTATATACAATGATCAACTGTGAATGACTTAGATATTCTATGCAATTCAATGATCCAACAAAATTCCAAAGGACTTCGGATGAAAAATGCTATCCACCTCCAAGGAAAGAACTGATGGAGTCTGAATGCAGATGAAGGCATACTTTTTTTTTTTTTACTTTTTACATTTTTCTTGGGTTTTAGGGGTTGTTTTTTGGTCTGGTTTTTTTTTTCCTCATAACATGCCTAATATGGAAATGTTTTGCATTATAGCATATGTATAACCTATAATCAAATTTATTGCTTTCTCAAAGAGGGAGAAGGGGAAGGAAGAAAGGAGAGAATCTGGAATTCAAAATTTTAAAAACAAATGTTAAAAATTATTTTTACAACATGCGTGTATTTTTTTTTTAAGTCCAGATGATCAGGAGAATGGCGTTACCATCCCTTCAGGTTTTGCCAGGAAAATGAGCTGCTGTTAGGGTCTGCTAGGTTTGAAGATTTAGAAAATATCTCGGTATGGATGTCAAGTAGCCAGTTAGAAATGTAAGACTAGTGGTCAATGAAGGTACTTAAAGAAATTCTTCATAATTTTTTTCTAATATAAATACATTTGGTAACAATCATCAGTTGAACACTTATTTTTCTCTCACTCTCTTATTTCTGAGACTTCATGAATTATTTGTAGAAGGAAGAGATGATGTAATTCTGTTAATTATCTGTTACTTAAAGGTAGGAGAGAACAATACAACCAAAAACAAGATATAAAAACAGAATGCTAAAATTCATACTTTGTAGCAACAATTTTTTCTTTTACGGCCACTGTGGCAGGTACAAGGTTCTCGACCTCTCAGTATCAAGGTTACATCTTCTGTCTCTAATACAGTTTGATAAACAGCCTTCTGGAACTCTGTCAGAGAACAGTAAACCATCTGCCAAGATAAAAAAACCCACACAACTATTAGTAACTGCTTTAAAAGGCATAATAACCACAATGCAGGTCATATTAACCAAATGTTCTTACTTAAGTAACCTACAAACTAATTTTCCTTCCTATACTTATACCACCATAAAAACTTCTTTCGATTTTCTGAGACATTCCTTTCTTCAAGCTGTGAGTGAATTTGCATCTCATTCTAAAATGCTAATCTCAAGAGGTAAAGTTTTGTTTTTGTTTCTAATATGAAAGAGACAAATTAAGAAAGGACATATCATGTCACAAATATGTATTGACATTTTCTAGGTTCTTTGCTCCTCTACTTCTTAAATAATTAATATTAGGCCTAATGAGAACTCTTTAGTAATGTCTTCTGGTTTCACTGAAAAATTAATAGACAATTCAACTTTTGTTTACATTAATCCCATTCATATATACATATATATATATATATATATATATGTATGTATGTATGTATGTATAGATATTCTTTTAAACAGGGTGAATAGTGGGTAACCAGGCATTATAACTGAAAGGTGAAACTATTTTCTCTCTTGGAGAGAAAATTTAAATATTACTGTTAGTTTCCTAATAGACCATGAGCTTCCTTGAGAGTAGGGACTGTCTTTTGCCTTTCTTTGTATTCCCAGAGCTTACTTACTTTGCACAGTGCCTAGCACAGAGTAGGTACTTAATAAATATGTAATAAATTTGTAATAATAAATATCTTTTTCCCTTCTTCATTTCTAACTTCTTTCATAGAGTCTCCTAAGAGGCATCTGTCTTCATTTTTACTTTACCTTATGGACACACAATGTGATAAAGTAGAAAGAGTACTGGCTCAGGATGCAGAAGACCCAGGTTCAAATTCTGATATTTTGAACTTGTGTGTCTTTGGGCAAGTCACTAAACATCCTTGGGCCTCTGTTTCCTCATCTGTACAATGAGAAGATTAAACTAGATGGTTTCTGAAATCCCTTCAAACTCCAGATCTACATAAAATGACAGGGAGGGATTAATGCTCCCCGGGCTAAGAAGATAAGAGTATTAGTAGTCATACAAAAGCTAAAATGTATCTAATTTGTTGTCTTCTCAAGGTAAATATTCTAAGATTTATGTGAATATAATTCTTTCCCCTTTCCATTTCCACTGTCCCACTGCCTCATATTTAAGGGAAGAAAATAATATTTCAAAATCATTTTAAAAATCAGACTAGTTACATTAGCAACTAAATAGTGTCCAAATGTAATACAGTAAAAACCCTGGATTTATTATAATTCTCACAGCAGCTGAAGAATGATCTTCAAACTCTGGGTCTGGGTTCCTAAGTACTTGAGGACCTAACCTAAAAAGTTCAGAAAATCAAAGTAAAACAGTTTAAAATTAAAAAATCCATAGTTCTCACTCTGTCTTCCTTTTTAGGCAACTGATCCCTGATCAGGGTCTTGGTACGCCTCAGAAACCAGCCAGACATCTTTCTTGCTAGTCTCTGCATGGCCTTTCGGCCAGTAGCAAGCTCTCTTTTGGTTGCCGTGTGTCTCTGTCCATGCTCCACCGGGTCAGAAAACTGCTTCTTGAAATAAGACATGCTACCTAAAAGTCCTGGCACAGCCCTAAAAGCAATAATAAAACATTAGATATCTGTCAATTTATCTCCAAAAATAAAATCAGCATCCAATTAGGTCACACAGTAGAATATAAGTCAGTGGCAGGACCTGACTCGAGAGCTTCCTGACTTTAAGCTGAGTCTTCTACCCACTGAACCATATCACCCCTCCAGCATGCTATAAAGAGGATAAAATAACCGCATAAAAATGTGTTTTCACTCACCAGTCCATAACACACCAAAGTTCTTTCATGTTGTTTTGAAGAATGGTACCAGTAAGGCCTACACGAACACTACATTTTAAAGCTTTCATAACTTCTGTAACTCGAGCCTTTGGATTCTTGATTCTATGGGCTTCATCCACAATGACAGCAGACCATTCTATACTATAAATTTAAAAATAAAACACTAAAGTTTTAAAATAAAAATTCACTTTCAATGTCTTCCTTCTCTCCTATATATGAAGAATAGCTTATCTGTCCTTCCCTTCCATGTTATTTGATTTTCTCCCTCTCCACTCTTTGGTAATCTTAGTAGTTAATATATGTAAATTTCAAATAGGTAAAATTACTATAATTAACATGCCATGAAATTAAAGTTTAAATACCTGGAGAGTCAATGAAGATTAGAAATGATATAGTTAGCTATTAGATTATTCCAGAATGGAAATACTCCCTAGTGCTGCAGTTTAGCAACATGTCTATAAAGGATCATGAAATACTTAAAGTATGCTTTCAATTCAAGTCAATTAAACATTTATTAAATACTTTATATGAAAAGCACTGGGCTAAACACTAGGGAAGATATAAAACTTAAATAAGAAAAAAATACTGTGCTCATGGAACTTATAGTAGGCAGAAGAAACTTATAAAGATAATTATTAAAAATGTTAAGTGCACTGCAGGAGTGCAAAACAAATATTGCGAGCAAAGTTTGTTCCTAGAGGGTGGGAAAGAGCAGGAAAAGTTTTATGAAGAGGTAGCATTTTAAAAGGGTTTTAGAAGATGGATGCATAAAGGGGAAAGGCAGCATTCCAGGCATAGGAAACAGTGGAAGCAAAGTCTCTGGGACAAAGAGGCAGAGAGCATGTCTAGGAAACAGAGTGCTATATTGTTTATTAGGCATAGTGTGTACAGAGGGAAGTAATATGAGAAAAGGTTAAAAAGGTGGTTGTGTCACATTGCAGAAGACCCTGAATAACAAGCTAAAGAGTCTGATTTTTATTAAGTAAACAATAAAAAAATCACTGAAGATTAATACGCAAAAGAATAACACTGAGCAGAGTTATGTGTAAAAAAAAATTAGTCTCAAAAAAATAGGAAAGCTGTCTTAGAACAGAGGAAAGAGCAGAGGAAGCTGCCTGCAATAATCCAGGTGGACAGTAACATGAGTTTGCGCTTACGTGATGGCAGTGGAACTAAAGAGTAGGAATGTAAGACAGAGTTGCTAGAATGTGGTAACTGAATATAAGAGTGGAGAGAGGGGATGATGCCAAATTTTAAATGTGGAAGACACAGTGAATATGGCAGCACTGACAAAAACAGTGAACTCAGAGCTATCATCCATTTTAATTTTCATAGGCACTTTTAGTATTGGTGATCTAAATCTTAAATTTTGAAATCCACTTTAACCATATTGAATAATGTCAAGAGTTCAAAACAAATTCTAAAACAAGGGAAATTTATCAAAAGAGACACAAAGAATATGAGTTTAAAAAATGTTCTTACTACCTGTTGAGCTCATCTAAGCACAAACGAAGGGTCTCATAAGTTGTCAGAGCAATTTCACATTTTCTCTGCTTGACTCGAATCAGTTCATTATCTTTTTTGCTACCATGCAAAATAGTGATTCTAAAATATCCCCAGGTGTTCAATTCGTCTCTCCAGTTATAGAGTACAGAAAGTGGAGCCACTATCAAAAACATCTGAAAGAAGATGACTCATCATTACATTTTGAAAGAAAACTAGCTTCATCATATTATATAATATCTCAACAATTCAATTCCTGTATGTGTACGATGGTGTTAAGCACAATAGTACTCTCAACAAATACCCAATATTTGACTGCCTAAAGTGAAGGCAAAAGTCTCAGAAGATAAAATTTTAAGAACTTTTACATCAAACAATCAGAAGTTATTCAGAACAGGGATTAATGTTTCAGAGGTATGGAAAAATCCATAATTATACAGTCTTAATTATACTTTCCACCAGAGAACACCAATTATTTAAAATTCTGTTGTTGTTGTTTTTTACATCATTGTGATATCACAAAACTTCCCAACAAAAAGATAAGGAAAAGGTTAAACAAACAAATATATGTATATGTGTGTGTTGTATGTATATGTGTATGTACACACACACACATGTCAAACACACACACACAGAGCTACATCGGCCATGCTGTCAGACTTGACAGCATTCTACATCTAACTGTGTGATCCTGGAGGATTCTTTAATCACCATGTACTTAAAGCAATCTCCTAGAAGTTCTTTATTAAGCCATAGTCTTGCTGACACAGGTAAAAAAAGTTCCAAAGACAGTTTACCTTACTGATAAAAATCACAGGTTCTTCATGCTTTGCATATTTATTAGCAATATTTCTCTATAGTTTTCTTTTTCTGTTCTCTCTCCCTGATGTGTATTGGGCAAAACAATGGTCCCATAGCACTGTAATTAAGAATCAAGAAGATCCAAGTTCAAATCCTGTCTCAATCTCTGTGACCCTGGGTGGTGTCTGTAGAGAGGGCAGCCTCCTCATAGCTCTGACGTCAACCGGAAAAACCCCAGAGATTTGAGACATATCTCTCTTCACTCTGGAAGCAGAGTTCTTTTTTTTTTTTTTT
>JAQQSW010018803.1:0-11173 GCA_028646575.1 Pseudocheirus occidentalis | reverse complement strand
TATTTCACATTGCCTTCTATTTTTTCATTTGTTTGGGTCTGTTTAATAGTATCTTGATTTCTCATAAAGTCATTTGCTTCCATTTGCTCCACTTTAATTCTGAAGGAATTATTCTCTTCAGAAAACTTTTGAGGTTCTTTTTCCATCTGGCAAATTTGACTTTTTAAGGCATTCTTGTCCTCATTGGCTTTTTGGGCCTCTTTTGCCATTTGAGTTAATCTATTTTTTAAGGTGTTGTTTTCTTCAGTCAGGTTGTTGACTCTCTTTTCATGATTTTCTTGCATCATTCTCATTTCTCTTCCCATTTTTCTCTACTTCTCTTATTTGGTTTTCAAAATCTTTCTTGAGCTGTTCTATGGCTTTTAACCAGTCTGCATTTTTCTTGGAAGCTTTTGTTGTGGGAGTGTGAGACTGTGTTGTCTTCCTCCCGTTCCATGCTTTGATCCTTTTTGTCCCCAAAGAAGGAATCAAAAATTGGATTGCTGAGCTTGGTTTCCTTCCTTTGCCTGCTCATGTTGCCAGTCAATTACTTGATTTTTTTTTAGCTCTGTGGAACTCTGCTTCCAGAGGGGAAAGCTCTGTACCAAATCACTGGGGTTTTCACAGCTGTCAGAGCTATTGGGAGGCTGCTGCAGCCCCCATCAGCTTTGGCTTACTGAAAATGTACCCCAGGACCACCACCCAAGATTGTGATCTGGATCCAGGTCGTTCAACACAAGAGCACTTAGCCTCTGAATGATCTCTTGGCCCCCCTGCAATCTGCAGGCTGGGAGCTTCTGAAGCAGCCAGGTTGAAGGGGCTGCCAAGCTGCCACTTTTGCTGCTTCCTTGCCCTGGAAGCAGTTAGGCCGGTCTACTTTTCTCCGCCCCCACCCCCAAATTTTGCTGAGTTCCACTGACTTTTCACTTTGTCCTTGTTTCTTATGACTTGATAATTCTGGAAACTGCCACAGCTGCTGCTGATCCACTCTCCTGAAAGTTCCAGCTGCAGCTCATCCTGGCCACCCAGGGGCCAAGCCATGGCTTCAGGCTGGGCTGGTTTTGGCTCCCAGCCTGCTGTAATGAGCCCTTTCTGCCAAGCTGCCTTCAGTGGGAGATGTTTTTTTCCGTATTTTTGTGAGCTTTGGAACCCTAAAATTTGTTTAGAGTCATATTTTATGGGTATTTGAGGTAGCTGTATGGGAGCTGCAGAACCTTGTTGCTTCTATGCCACCATCTTGGCTGTAACTCTGATTTTCTATGATTCCTAGAGAATGATTGTCACCTCCTACTTCCCACTGTCCTCTACAATTGTAATATCTCTTTGACCCAGTGTCCTTTCATATTCCTAGCAGGTAGTAATAGGGCAGGTGCTTAATAAATGCTTGTTGATTTGTTGATCCAGCAATACATTTTAATTTATAGCAGTAGGACATGCGTCCTACACCCTATACCCTAGGACTTATCCTGTCATCCTCCACAACCAAGAAATGATATCCTTAGAGGACTGCAAAATATTCTAGTTAGTGAGTTATGATATTTTCAACTTTATGAGCTTTTTCCAGTGGGGAAAAATGTACTTCTTCCTCCTAGTAAGCCCTAAATGGCAATTTTTAGCCAATCCTTAAAATCATAGACTTTATTAATTGGGACTAACCTTTCAGATACAACTCCGTTTTATTTTATTTCATTATTGCTACATTTTCCTTGGACACAGACCCTTTCTACCACATACCAATATCCTCACCAAAAAATATATTCTCTAAAAACGATTAAGTAAAAACATTTGATAGACTTGATGGAACTGATAGTATATATTACTTTTCCATTCATAATTTCCCCACTGAGAGGCAAAATAAATGAATCTCAGAATTTTAGAACTGGCAAAGACCTCATTCGCTATTTAGGAACTGTTAGGTCTCTGATACCTCACATGGGGTGGAGACTCCTAAAGTGGTTCGTTGATACTTCACGTGAGATGTGATGGGTTGAACCGATCCTCAGCTGACAGGAGTGCACGTGATCACCTGGGGGTGGAATGTGAAGACTGCACCGGTTTACAATATGCAGGATTGCACATGTTGGAGAAAAGTATCTCTCCACCTTCAGGGTGATGCATGATTGGCTGTGGCGAGGGCATAGCCAGGGGAGGGGCCCTAAGGGACCCTGGAGAAAGGACTTAAATACAGGCTACCCGGAAGGCAGAGAGTTCCAGCTGCACCCGGCATAGAGAATGTACTCTCATTAAAAGCTATAAGCAAGTCCTGTGTCCTGAGTTTTCTGTGCAGCTGATTCTCCCAGAGTAAGTGGGAGCCAGGGATGCCCGAGGCCTGTTGAGGTGGTTATAGGTGAGTCCTATACTTCCTGACCCAAAAAGATAACCTTCACCCAACTAAAAAACCATAACAAGGAACCACCACAATGGCATATCTGACAAGCAATTGTTTAGTTTCTGTTTAAAGATGTAAAGTGAAGGAGAGCCCATTATCTCCCTAGGCAACCCATTTCCACTTTGAGGCAGTTCTAATTGTTGGGAAATTTCTCTTTATATCAAGTCTAATTTTCCAGTTTGTAACTGTTATCAATTTTTCTTGGTTGTAACTTCCAAGGCCATGAACAAGTCTAATGCTTCTTCCATGTAGCACTCCTCAACACAATATCTCCTTTCAATATTCTTTCCTCTCTGTTAAATATCTCTAGTCCCTATTCTTGATCTTCAAATGACATGAAACCCTTCATCATCTTAGCTTCCTTATTATGGACATTTTTCAGCTCCTTTAAATCCTTTATGAAAAGTGATACCTAGAACTGAACAAAATACTGTAAATGAGGTCTGAACAGAGAAGAATAGAAGAGGAGCCATTACCATGATGTGGGCTCTGTGAGAAGAGACAATGTTTTTCTTTTTACTTTCATTTTATTGCCAGAACTTAGTATAGCTCTTGGCATATAGTACCTAATTACATAAATAAGACTTTGTATTTATCCTTATAGAGTTTCATCTTATTATATTTAGATCTACATTCTAGCCTGTCAAAATCTTTTTCTTTTATTAATCTGCCATCCACGAAGTTAGGTTTCCTTCTCAGTTTTGCATCATATGGAAATTTAACAATCATGAAATCTATATCTTTATTTAAGTCATTAATAAAAATGTGAAACAATACTAGTCCAAGAAAAAAAATCCTGGGACACTTCATTGGAGGAAATCTCCTACCAAGTTGACTCTGAATGATTAAAAGCTACTCTTTGAGTTTGACCATTCAACCAAGTCCAAATCCATTTAATTATATTATCTGCTAGTCTATATTTTTCATTTTTCACCACAAGAATACTGTGAGATAATTTATCAGACACTGCATCGGTAGCATTCCCCTCAACTATAAATCCTTAACCCTGTCAAAAAAGGAAATAAGGTTAATACACCATGACATTCCTAATTCTTTCTAATCATTGCTTCCTTTTCTAAATGAACCCATCAATCAGAAGCATTTATTAATGTTTCTTTTAATGAGCATCTTTTTAATGAGACATTCTGTAATTTTGCTAGGAATCAAAGTAAAGCTCACTAACTGGTAGTCTGAAGACTTGATTCTCTTCCCTTTTTGGTAAACTGGGACAACATTTGTCATTCTCTAGTCCTGCTTCCATTTTACTTTCTCTTCCATTCTCTACAGTCTTTCAGATCTCACTGGCTTGGTAATCACACTTTCATTTCTTCAGTTCCTAAGGATATAGCTCACCTGAGTCAGTTGACTTGAATTCATCAGGGGCAATCAAGTGCTTTCTTATTGTCTCCTTTCTTACCTTGATTTGCCATTGTTAGCCATTTTGATCTGACTTTCTACTTGGAAGAGAAAACACAATAATAGGAATAATTAAAATTGAGGAGCTTTTCCTTATCTCTCTTATCATTTGTCATCCTGAAGCTACAGTTCCATTTCTTCTTTGATCCTTTTCTTTTTCCATATACAGATACATTACCCCTCCCCTTTACTATTATTAGGTTTGTTCTCTCCAACCTAAGCTCATTCTGAGCTTTTATATTTCTAATAAATTTTTATAAGACCATGTCATAGTCATCCTATATCACCTGCCTTCACTTTCGTCTTTAAAAACCATAGTTGGTTGGCAAGTACCCTTTGCACTCTCATTAGTTTCTAAATAACCCTCTATTTTCCAATTCATCAGCATTGTTTGCCTTTGTGTCTTATTAATTACATTTTTAAGAGTTTCCCATTCCTCCTGGTCTCATTTTTCTTATAGAATTTTATGGTATTTTCTCTATCCTCCCTCTGAATGCTTTGAAATGTGCTGTCATCAAATCTCAAGTGCATGTAAGACTAGGCCTAGCTTTTCTCTCTTGTTCCCATTCATACTCTAAAATAGAGTCATCAATCCTTCCCCAACCCAGGTTCCCATCATTTTCATTCCAGCAACTAGTGTTCCCTTTTAGCAAGAATCAGATCAATAATAACATTTTCTCTCAGGTTACTTCTTCTTTTGAAAAGTGAAATGTTCATTAAAGTATTTCAAGACGTTGTTAGCTATTCTACTCTTGGCAGAGAGAGGGCTCTCTCATATATCTGAATAATTGATTTCTTGCATCATGACTATATCATGCATCTATAAAGTGTTTCCTGAACACTCCAACTATTTCCTCTTTCTATATAGAGTGTCTGCAATATGTTATAATGTAAAAATTGCTTCTATTTCTTCCTCCACTGATTTTCACCTGAATGCTCACCACCATACTTTTCTTCCTCTGGTTTCGAGATTTCTTCACACAAGGAATCTTGCACACACACACACACACACACAAACACACATATATGGATACATGTGTGTGTGCATATATAGGTCTGTATACACACATACACACATAGGTCTGTATCTATACACACATACACACATATATACTTAATATATAATACTCCTCCTCTCCTTTCTACTTATCCCATTTCTTTTGAATAAGGTACCTTGGTCTCATCATGGGATTTATTCTACGGGGTGGTTGACAAGCATTTATTAAGTACTTAACTCTTTGTCAAGTACTATGCACAATGCTAGGAATGCAAAGAAAGGCAACAACACTGTTCCTAGACACAAGGAGTTTGCATTCTAACAGAGGAGAAAACATGTAAAAATAATTGTTCATAAAAGATATAGACAGTGTAAACAGAAGGTAATCTCAGAAGAAAGACTATCAATGGGAAGGAACAGGCTGAGTCTTGAAGGAAGCTAGGGAAGTCAAAGGTGATGAGAGAGAGTATTCCAGGGATGAGGGGCAGCCAGTGAAAAATCAAGGAGACAGAACATGGAGTGTGATATGCAAAGAACAAGAAGGCCAATGTCTCTGGCTTGTAGTCTACATAGAGGGGAGTAAGATGAAAGGGTACAGGATGGGAAGAACTAGGTTCTGAAGGATGTTAAATGCCAAACAGAAGATTCTGTCATTTTATCCTTTGATTTTTTTGATTGAGAGAAAAAAGTGACATGGTCAGACCTGTACTTTATGGCAATCATTTTGGCGGCAAGTATAGGGTGGTTGAGAGTAGGGAGAGATTTGGAGGAGAGAGACCAGTTAGAATGCTATTGCAATGGTTCAGATGTGAGATGCTGAGAATCTGTACTAGAGTGGTGGCAATGATGTAGGAAAGAATGCGGAGTATAGAAGAGCTGTAACAAAGGTAGAAATCATAAGAGTTTCCAACAGATTGGATAAGTGGGGTGAGTACTGCAGAGGAGTTCAGAATGATGTTGACATTGTCTCCTAGGTGACTGAGAGCATGATGGTATCCCTGACAGTGCTATGAAAGTTTGGAAGAGAGAAGAGTGTAGAAGCAGGTTGGGATGGTAGTGGTGGTTCTGTTTTGGATATATTGAGTTTAAGATATCTGTAGGATAGCTAGTTTCAGATGTTGAAAAGTCAGTTAATCTGAGATTTGAGCTCAGGAGAGGGATTAGAGCTGGAGATAGAGATCTTGGGATCATCTGTATAAAGATGATAAAGGTACCCATGGGAGCTGATGTGATTACAAAACAAGATAATATAGAGGAGGGGAAAAAAGGGCCCAAGACAGAACACTGGGAAACAGATGTGTTTAGTGGACATGACCTGGATGAAGATTCAGAAAAGGAAATGATAAGGAATGGTGAAATGGGTAGGGGAGAGTCACCCATTTGGGTTGTCCACACAGACTCTAAAATGGAGTGATCACTTCCTCCTCCTGCTCATCCTAGTGGCCAGATGGAGGGAGAACCACAAAAGAGCAGTGTCATAAAAACCTAGAGAGGAGAGAGTATCCAGGAGAAAAGGATGACAGTGTCAACAGTTACAGAGAGGTTAAGAAGAATGAGGTCATTAGATATAGCAACTAAGAGATCATTAATGACTTTGGAGAGAGGCATTTTATTTGAATGGTGAGGTTGGAAATGAGATTGCAGAGGGTTTGGAAGCACCAAGCTTTAGGTAAATCTCTAAAGTCAAATTAGGACCTCTAGTTTTTCTTCCTTTGCTTAAATTTTGGGCATTTGTGTATTGATGTTTTAGGTCGTGTGTTTTGCTACTGGCTCCTTTCTTATATTGTCTTCTATGAATTTCTGAGTGTTTTAATTGTTGTTCTTCCTTCAATTGTAGCTACTCTGTCTAGTTTAGTAAATAAAAACAGGAAATATTTTCTCTTTTTAAAGAGACAGTAAGTTAGTGCAGTGGAGAGACCATTGGGCCTGGAGTCAGGAAGACCTGAGTTCGGATTTGACCTCAGGTACTTTCTATCTGTATGACCCAGGGCAAGTCCCTTAACCTCAGTTTGGCCAGTTCCTCCTCCCTCCCCCCACAAAATGGGGATAATAATAGCATCTACCTTGTAGGGTTGTTTTAAAGATCAAATTAGAAAAGAAATACAAAACAACTTATTGCAGTGCCTGGCATACTAGAAAACTATATAAATATTAGTTATTATTGTTATTATAGCCATTTTGATTAGATTTGAAAGACATCATAGAAGGACATTCTTACTAGCCATTGTCAGAGATACTTCCATCTCCAGTCTGAAGTCATCATTTTGTAATCCTAGGCATGCCCATATCTAGACGTGTTACCATGGAAACTTGAGGCATTAGAAGAGTCTCCATCTTAAGGATGCTTTCAGGATCTTAAGGATGTCTCCATTTAAAGGTGCTTTAGGTTTCCATGGTAATACATCTGGGGAAAGTGAACCCAGGATTTTTCTTGTTATCTTAGTAATATTAGGTCCAGAAATCCAAATCCCATACTTAGGCAACATTTCTTAGTCAATTGTTCATGTCTAAAATATTTTTTTTTCTCTTCAGCATTCCTTAACATCAGTGGCAGGAGTGAGAAAAACGCAATTGTGTCCACATGGTCTTCAGTTTTTTATATAAGTCTGTGTAATACTGAGCAATATTTTCTAGCTTCTTTGTACAAAGGCAGTATCATTTATGCCCATGTGAATAACCAAAAATGGATAATAGGGTGTGTGTTTCAGTGATGATAGGATAGTGTCAATATCGTCTGTTATACTCTGTCTGCATTGCTTCATACAAATCTTAACATTTTTCTGTGAATTATTTATAGTTTTCATTCTTTATGGCACATTTTGTTTAGCCCATCCATTATAGATAGACATGTGTTTTGTCTCCAACTTTTTGTCACAAATAATACTGCTACAGTATATATGGTTTTGCACAAATGGGTAATTTTCTGTGATTATTAACCTCTTTGAGTTTTAATCCCATTCCTAGGTTCTCTGAGTGAAAGATTATGAACAAATGAACAACTTCATATGTAACTTCAAATTATTTTCTAAAATGGTTGGACCGGTTTACAACTCTACAAGAAATGATTTGGTTTTCCTCCTGCCCCTCCAAAATTAAAGCCTTTCCTTTCTTTCCTAATTTGATGACATCCCTTCATTTTATAGACAAGGAAATTGAGATCCAGAGTTTGCCCAAGTTCACGTAGTGAGTCAGTAGAAGATGAATCCAGGAGCCAAGCCTTAGGATTCTAAGCCAGTGTCCTCTTTCCACTATAGAGCTGCCTCTCTTTTCTGAATGTCCGAGGACATTCATCATTTGTTTATTAGATTAAGATCTCTATATTACTTCATATAGTACAAATTTTATCAGGGTCATAGAGTCAAACCTTTTATTTGGAAAAGTTCTTTTCATTCAAAACAAACAAAACCTGAACTCTTCTACAGAAAAAAATAGCATCCCTAACCACAGACAAGCACCTTTCAAATGCAAACATAGCATGAACCATTACATGTGCTCAATGAATATTTGTTGGTTTAATTTCGTACTTTTGGCGATTCTGTATCTCTTCATGTTTATTATCAAAATCTCACTGAATAGGGTTATTTTTGTTGTTAATTCTCCTAAGTAATTCTGAATGATCTTGATGTATGGTTGAGAGATGCCTCGTGAAAGATCCTGTAATGTAGGGTTTTATTCTAATTTAATGTAATAATGATTATCCATTTTATATTCCTTAATATAAATGCAAAAATAAATAAATAAATAAATGCTATGTCTTGTTTGGGAATAAATTATTCACTTATTCAAAGATCTGATAGATAAACTATTCCATGCTCACTCCCCCAATTTTCTTCTGTCATTACCTTTTATGTCTTAAATCATGTGCCCGTTTTGACCTTTTCTTGGTATGTGGTGTGAGATGTTGGTCTATACCTAGTTTTCACCAAATTGCTTTCCAGTTTTCCTAGCCCTTTTTGTCAAATAGTGAATTCTTCTCCCCAAAACGTCTATCTTTGTGTTTATCAAACACTAGATTACATGATCATTACAAACTGTGTATTGTGGACACAAACTATTTCACTGATACACCACTCTATCTCTTGGACAGTGTTGGATTGTTTTCATGATTACCATAGCACAATACAGTTTGAGACCTGGCATTGATAGGCCATCTTCATTTAAATGTTTCTTCCATTAATTCCCTTGATATATTGACATTTCACTCTTCCAGGTACATTTTTATTTTTTTCTAGCTCTATAAAGCAGTCCTTTAGAAGTATGAGTGGTATGACACTGAATAAATTAAGTAGAAGTTATTTTTATTATATTGGCTTTACTTATCCAGCAACAATATTTTTTCAGTTCTTTAGATCTGACTTTGTTGTATGAAAAGTATTTGTAATTCTGTTTATATAATTCCTGGGTTTGTCTTGGTAAGTAGACTCACGAGTATTTTTTATTATCTATAGTTATTTTAAATGAAACTTCTCTCTCTTGGTGATGGATGTTATTGGTAGTATGTAGAAATGTTGATGATATATGTGGGTTTATTTTATTTCTTGCAGTTTTGATAATGCTATTAATTATTTTGACTAGTTTTTTTAGTTAATTCTCTAGGATTCTCCAAATATAGCATCATATCATCTACAACAAGTGATAGTTTTGTTTCCTCACCGCCTATTTTAATATCTCTAATTTCTTTTTCTTCTCTTATTGATATAGCTAGCATTTCTAATACAATATTGAATAATAGTGATGATAATGTTCATTATCACTTACTTCACTCCTGATCTCATTTGGAAGGCTTCTGGCTTATTCCCATTACAGATAATTTTATTAATGGTTTGAGATAGATGCTACTTATCATTTTAAGAAAAGCTGTATTTATTCCTATGATCTCTGATATTTTTTTTACTAGGAATGAGTGTTGTAGTTTATCAAAATCTTTTTCTGCATTTATTGAGATAATCATGATTTTTATTGCTTCTGTCATTCATACAATCATTTTTTTCTGATTATTTTGCTAATATTGAACCAGCTCTGCATTCCTGGTATAAGTCCAACCTGGCTATAGGATATGAACTTTTTGATATATTGCTATAATCTCCTTGCTAATATTTTATATAAAATGTTTGTATCATAATTCATTATGGAAACTGGTCTATAATTTTCTGTCTCTGTTTTGGCTCTCCCTGTTTTAGTTACCAAAATCATATTTGCACCATAAAAGGAATTTGATAGAATTCCTTCTTTGACTATTTTCCCCAAATAGTTATATAGTATTGATATTAGTTATTTTTAAATGTTTGGTAGAATTCACTTGTGAATCCATCTGGTCCTGGATATTTTTTCTTAGGGAGTTCATTGATGGCTTGTTCAATTTCTTAATCTAAGATGGTATTATTTAAGCATTGTATTTCCTCTTCTATTAATCTGGTCAGTTTGTATTTCTGTAAATATTAGTCTATTTCACTTAGATTGTTAGATATATTGACATATAATTGGGCAAAATAGTTCCTAATAATTGCTTTAATTTCCTCTTCATTTAGTGATGAATTTGTCTTTTTTGTTTTTGATACTTTTTTTAATCTTCCAGGTAAATTTGATTTTCTTTTTGTTTTTTAGGTTAAATTAGCCATGGTTTATGTGTTTTATTGATGTCCAATTTAGTGTTTACTTGGGGATTTAAAATTTATTTTTCCCCCTAGATTTGTTTTTTTTTAGTTGCAAACCGAAATGCTTTTTCTGTTTTATTGATATAAATGTTTAGAGAGATATAAAATTTCTTCTAAGTACTGCTTTGGCTGCATCCCATAAATTTTCGTGTATTGTCTCATTCTCTTTAATGAGATTACTGTTTCTATGATTGGTTCTTTTCCTTGTTCATTCTTTAGGATAAGATTACTTAGTTTCCAATTAATTTTAATCTATGCTTCTACAACCCTTTATTGAATGTAATTTTATTGCATTCTGATATGAAAAGGATATATTTAATATTTATGCCTTTCTACATTTGGTTGTGAGGTTTCTGTTTGTTTGTTTGTTTGATTGTTGTCCCTCATTCTTGAAGAGAATTAAAATGACATCACTATGATGGAGTCAAGGTACAATATGTTCTACTGTGACAGATCAGACAAATACAAACTCAGAATGCGCTACCACACATTGGGCACAAGTAGTCCATGTGAACATTTGGAGTGACAATGTCTCTAAATTTGTGTATCTCACATTTCTTTTGAGCTACTGCAACTCTGCTTTGCTCATAGAACACAGTGCCTTCTTTGATGTGGTCATGCTATGCTGTGTAGCCCTTTGCTACTGTCTTCCATGTTATGCAGAAGATTCCAGAGTTCTTCAGAGAGACCTTGAGAGTATTTTTGTGTCACTTCTTACCCCTACATGAGTCCTGCCTT
>JAQQSW010018802.1:0-11173 GCA_028646575.1 Pseudocheirus occidentalis | reverse complement strand
ACTGCTGTTCCTAGCCTGCTTCCTTTTTCTCATGTTGGCCAGTCTATTAATTGCTTGGTTTTTTATCTCTGTGGAACTCTGTTTCCTGGAGGGGGAAAGCTCTGTCCCAAATCTCTGGGGCCCTCACAGCTGCTGGAGCTATTAGTGGTATGCTGCAGCCCCCCTCCAAGCTTTGGCTCACTGAAAGCGCACCCCAGGACCACCACTCAAGACCATGATCCAGATCCAGGCCGCTCAACGCAAGAGCCCTTGGCCCCAATGGATCACATCAACCCCCCCTGCTATCTGCACCCCTAGGGCTCTGAAGCAGCCCAATGGAAGCCGCTGCTGCTCCATTCCTTCTGCTACAGCCACCTCCCACTGCTTCCTTGCCCTGGGAGCAGTTTGGTCGGACCCGCTCTTCTCCTCCCCAGTTAACAAAATCCACTGACCTTTCTCTTAGCCTTTTTGTCTTCTGGCCTGATAAGTGTGGTAACTGTGCCTCCAGTGCAGCTGATCCTATAGAAGATCCTATAGAAGCTGCTCCCTGCCCGATGCCCCAGGGCCCGAGCTGACCGGGGTTTCAGCCGGGGCTCCCGGACTGCTGCGAAGAGCCCCGCCTGCTGTGCTGCCCGTAGCAACAGATGTGCTTTCTGTCTTTTGGAAGGTTTTGGAGCTTGAAAATCTGTTTAGAGTCCCATTTTATTTGTTTTTTTAGCGTGTTTGTGTGGGAACTGAGGTGCTTTGCTGTTTCTACGCTGCCATCTTGGCTCCATCCCCGAATTTGTCCTGGGGGGAAATTCTTAACAAAATAAAGAACAGATTTTTTTTCCCCTGTTATACACACACACACACTCACACACACACAAGTAATGTATGCATTTTGTTTGCATGATATTGAAAAGCTTTTGCATGAAAATAAAAAGTAAAGCAGTCAATTTAGAAAAATAAATCATTGCATCAAATATCTCTGATAAGGTTATTATATCTAAAATACATAGGTGACTAAAGGATATATAACATTGTGTGGGACAGAATGTGGTTTCTCAAATAGACTATCTGCTAAAGTTCCTTGTTTCCTGTCACCACACACACTCTCAAGAAATTAGACAGGGATTGATATTCCCATAAAATAAAGGAGATAGTCACCAAACTTGAGCTGTGCTTCAGTCTTGGTAGGCCCAAATTTTGTTTTTCTATAATGTGCCTGCCAGTTACCTGTCTTTGGTAAACAAGAAAAGCAACACGTGATCTATAAATTGCCTACTTTTTGCAACAAGTAATATGTTTGCCAGGTGTTTCTGTAAATTGTCTGCTTTTTGGTAAACGAGAAAAATATGTATTCTGTGATAAGCTAACTTCTGATAAATAATTTTGTATTGGGTAAAACGATTGTAAGGACACCCCTTCCCACCAATGGGAATGAAGGGAGCGGTTTTAGGAGGGGTTTTGTGGTTTTTGGCTATTTAACCCAGTTTCTGCTTCTGTACAATGGTCTCCTCCTTCTGATGTTCCAGTGGTGTGGACTGCTGGCTTCTCATGAGATTCTAATAAAGAAACCTTTTTGCTTTCACCAGGAGAAATCTCTGAGCAGTCAATTTGAGTAGGGTCTTTGCACCCCACACAACATCAATAAACATTTTTCAATTTATAAGGGATTATTGGTTATGAACAAAAAAATCTTTAAAAAGTTACAAGTTATTAACAATCATACAAAAGATTTCTCCCAATCAATTGTAAAAGAAATGCAAATCAAAACAACCATGAGATTTCACCTCAAATTAAGCAAATTTTTAAAATGTCAATATTAGAGAGATTACAGAAAGACACATATAATAATATAGTCTCCATGCAAGTGTGAATTAATCCAATAATTCTCAAAAATAATTTGTAATTACAGCACAAAAAGCAGCTAAAATAGCTATAACCTTCTACCCAGAAATTTTGCCAGTAGGCACACAGTCCCAGTGAGTTCAGAGATAGGAAGAAAAGTCCCATATACTTGAAAATATTTATAGCAACACTTTTCATAGTAGCAAAGAAATAGAATCAATGTGTATGCCTATGAATTGGGAAATGACTAATCAGGGTTGGGGAACCTGCAGCCTCAAGGCCACATGTGGTCCTGTAGGTCCTCAAGTATGGCCCTTTGACTCAAGATTGCTGAGGTTACTGACCCCTGGAATAAATTGTGGCATATTAATGAAATAGTTTATTACTGCAGTATAAGAAAGGATGAGCATAAAAAAAATACAGAGCATTGTGGGAAGACTGAGATGACTGGATTCCAGGTGAAATAAACAGAACCAGGAAAATGTTATATACCATGAATACAACAATTAATTAATTTACTGATGAGATGTACATGATTATAATAATTTAAAAGGAACAAACAGAACTAAGTGCTTTATAATTATAATTATCAAACTTTTCCTTGAAGAACAAATTTGAGAATAAATTCTCTTCCCTTCTAGGGATGAGAAATATTGTATAAAATGTTAGACTTTTGACATGTAGGTTAGTTTTTTTGTCTGTTTGCTTTCTTATTTTTATTATTCTTATTATTTTTACTATTATTAATTATAATCTATTTATTTCAATTGGGAGTGAATTACTGGGAAATAAAGGTTATATACAAATCTTGAAATTAAATAAAAAGGGAAATAAAGCTCCTGTGGAAATCTTACAAACAAAAAAGGGATGAAATATATTAGTCAGATTTTAATTTAAGCTTAATGGAGGCAGAAACAAATATCATATTGTCTTTGGAGTATGTTACAGAACATAAAGGCAGAAGGGAGAAATGAATAATTTGTGGGGAAAAGGAGTAATGTTATAATGGTGACAGAAGATTGAGGCAACAATGTTGCACAGTAGGTAGCAAATATCTTGGGCCTGGAGTCAGGAAGACCCAAGCTAAAATCTAGCCTGAAATTTTTACTAGCTGCATGATTTTGGCCAAGTCACAACCTTTGTTTGCCTCAGTTTTCTCTACTGTAAACTGGAGATACTAATAGTACCTCTCACAAGTGTGGTGTGAGGAACAAATGAAATATTTGTAAAGCTCTTAGCTTGGTACCTTCACATAGTGGGCATCATATAAATGTTAGCTGTTGTTCTTGTTGTTGTTTCAATTATGTCTATCTGCTAGAAACATCTATCTGACAAAATCAATACTATTTTGTTATCTTAATGATAATTTCATCTTATGAAAGGTAGAGTTATTAAAAAAAACTTCTATTCTTGACTAGTTTCTCACCAATAAGTAGAAATTCATTTCTATGGAGGAAGTAAGTACTACCTTGTAGAGTTTGTGACAGTGAAGGAGTGGAAGTCTGAGCATTGTCTGACATCTCCCTCATGTTTTGGTAATGCTGAATTAAAAAACTTCAGAGAAAGTATGACAGGATTTTGCCAATCAGTTTTAATGGGTGAAATGATTCAATTCAAATTGATACATATGATGCAGTTAACTCATCACCGAATTAAAATTTTTAAGACTAGTCAAAATATGGAATTGAGGACAAGTAAGAAGAAGAAAGCAAATTATGTCATGATTGTAATAAGAATAGTGTCAGGAGAGGACAAAATTTGAAATTGGCAAGAAATCTAAGGACCAAACAGAAGTATTTTTTAAACTTTACTGTAGCAAAGAGGTGGATAAAAAGGAATAGGACCACTGCTAAGGGTGAATGGGATAACGTGAACAAAGATGTAGATAAATCAGAGAGTAGTAATATTTAGACTGGTCTCCTAATTTTTGAACTTGGTAATGTGTATTTTCCATTATTTAAGTAAAATTAGTTGATGATTTATTGGTTCATTCTTTTTTTTTAAAAAATCCTTTAATATTTTTTTCAACTTTATCTTTCCTTTGTGTTTTAAATTTTATTCTTTTGGGTTTTTTTGGAGAATGTTAACTTGTTGATTTTCTTTTCCTATTTTAAAATTAATATTGTTTTTCTTTTTCCCATTTGTTAATATAAGTATTCAGAGATTTATGTTTCACTAATGATTGCTTTAATGGCAGCTAAAATATTTTAATTTGTTGTCTCATAATGATTATTTCCTATATTAGGTGTCTGATGGCATCACTGATGATGGTGTCACTATCAGTAAGTGGTGTCAGTGACAGGTGTCACCCTGTCACTAAGGTTCACAAAGTAGGGATCTCTTCAACTCCTATCTCACTTCCTTCCTTATCCAAACTATTTCCGGGTCTTGCTCCATTTGACCTTCAGGCTATCTCTCAAAAATGTCCTGTTTTCCCCTCTAACACATCTCCAATCATAGTTCAAGCCCTCATCAACCCATTCCTTAACTATTGCAATAGCCTTCCAGTGTCTCCCTGCCTCAAGTTTCTCCCCTCTATGGTTCATTTTTCACTTAAGTAATTACCTCCTACCTCTAACTTGGGAAAATCTAGTGGCTTCCCATTTCTTCAAAGATCAATTTTGAATGCCTCCGTTTTGCTTTGAAATCCTTTCATAATCTGGTCCCTGCTTAAACCTGACTGCCCTCCACCGATGACTTCAGTTCTTTTCTTTTTACAAGATACTCTCTCTCCCAACTCCACATATTTTCACTGGATTTCTCCAATGCCTGAAAATTTCTCTCCTCTTCTGTCCCTCTTCCTCTCCCCTTTCCCCTCTCCTCTGTTTACTTGTTAAATTTAGAGTATTTGTATATCATGGTCTTTGTGAATGTGTATGTTTGTGTGAATTCTACTTTGCTTTAGAAAGTTCAGATGATAGTGAATTATGTGGGATATCAACTCCTCTGATTCTTCCCTAAATTTTATATCCTCTTCATCATATACATAGGTAATAGAAAGTTTAGAGAATTAGGGTAGTATATCAATCATGCAAAAGCACTTTCTTATTTTTATCTGTTGTCAATTAGGAAATTGGCTTTATAGAACATCCCTGAAATTTAAATTAACTCCATCACTTTGCTTGTTATTCCAGTGATTATCCCTTACCTTGGAACAAAAGATTCATCTAAACAGTCACCTAAAAATAAGATGGCAAAGATGTTTGGGAACAGAAAGTAGCTAACTACAATTAATGTAATTCTTTGCACCCATTTGGAATAGACTCACAAAACTTTTTTGGTAAGTGAACATAGAATACAGAAATATTTGTATCTTTCAATAATTTGTAGCAGCATTTGTCACCCTTTGGACGCTTTCACTTTGAGAATAACCTTTCCCATGCAATGTCAAGAGGGGTTTAAAATTTCCTTCCAAATTGGATATAAAGGATATAGTTCACTCTGATGAAAATGTTTCATTGATAATTTAAAGTATAATTCCCTACCACTTATTGGAAGTCATTATTACTGGAAAAGAAGGAAAAATAAAAAAAATAGCAAGTAAAAAAATCATAGCACTGGGGGAAAAATCAGAGCTAAGATAGAACGGAAGAGTTATCCACTTATTGATTGTGAATAGGCACACGTAGAAGATACTCCAAATATATTTGATGAATTGAGTGAAAGACAATAAATATTGAGATTCCACTTTGGCTGTGGTGAGGAATCTATACTGCGTTATTTAAGTAAACTCCTTGGCTTTTTTGTCCAAAAGGAAAAAAGACGTTATGTAATTCAGGCAATAACTAACTCAATGACCTTATAGGTCAGAATTAATCATGTAGCTGTAGCTGATGGCTGATGGCTTCTGGAACCTCAGCAGCTGCTTCCCCTAATCTCTTGAAGAGAGTGTCAAGTTGCACTTAACTGTGGTGTGGGTGGGAAGGATCTCCTAAAAAACTCATCCATGAAAAAAGGACAAAAATGTTGACAAAAATAGAACATTTCAAAGGTAAAAATCTTATTCATTTTAAGACCCAAGTTATAAATGACGGATGAGTGACAGAAACATAACCTTGTCATAATACAAGACGAAAAATTTCTAGCCTCCCAAAATGTCCTTTTGTGGGACCTTTCTGATGACTCAGATGGGGTTTCTATTTTTTTTAACCTCCTCATATAGGAAATAAGCCATAAAGCTTGAGGTACAGTAGTAATTGAGCTTTCACAAAAGAAACCCACACGTCACCCCTCCTCCCAATTTATACAAGGCAGACTCTCTGACGCCTCTTGGACAAAGCCTTTGTGCCCTTTATTCCAAGACATGCCTCATCTACAAAGAACAGCATGTTTTCTGTCTTTCTTCTCATTATTTTGGTTCTTATATGTGAATTCTGGACTCATGCATGTACTAAACATGAGATTCTTCTCTGTCCTTCCAAAATTCCTTGCTCATGATGTTGCAGGAAGCTATGTATATTATGCATTTTTGCATGTCCAGTGTAGAGTGAAAATAGATTCATCTAGATAATTCAGATCACAAAAAAAAAACTTGGAAAAAGGAGAAGAATGGTGGGAGTCATGATGACAGTGATAACAGTTATCCATTTTTATCATCTCCATTGTTTAATTCAACAAATGATTGCTGAATTTTCCAGTTTTGATTGGTCTGTATAGATACTCCTCTTTTAGAACTTGTTCTCTAGATGGAAATGTGGCTGATTATATATTGTTTAGGAAGTGTCCCAAAATTCATCAGATGGCATTAATATATGTCCAAAGCTGATTTGTTAAAAAATATAGAATCTTTTTCCCCCAGAAGTTTCATAGGTTTCTTGCAATTTTTTGTATACTTATTTGGTCATTTTTCAGTCATTTTCAACTTTGTGATTTTTTTGGGGATTTCTTAGCAAAGATCCTGAAATGGTTTTTCATTTCCTTCTCCAGCTCATTTTACAAACAAAGAAATCGAGGCAAACAGGGTTAAATGACTTAGCCAGGGTCACACAGCTAATAAGTGTCTAAAGCCAGATTTGAACTTGGGAAGAGGATTTCTCTTGACTCTAGGCCCAGTATTCTACCCACTGTGCCATCTAACTGTCCTTTGGTATACTTACCACCTTAGATTTTTGTGAGAATACAATTCATAATTTGAATAGGGAGAAATTTGTAATGTGTATCTGTTTGGCTACTAAATTCCCTCAGAAGAATTTGTTTTCCTCCCTAACTCCTGCCCTTATTCTGGAGGACTTGAACCTTCATTGTGTTAATGCTCCTTCAAACATTCTAACCTCCAAGCTTCTCAGTTTCTTCAAATTCCGTAACCTACTCCTCCTATCCACCTCAACCACAAACTGGGTGGTCACACCTGGGTCTCCATAAGGCTTCCACTTCTGTTATCCTTGCTCTGATAAGACCTTCTTCACTTCCCAATCTTGCCTCTATAGCTAACCAATGCTTGTTGTCATTAAGTCATTTCAATCATGTCTTCATGACCCTATTTAGCTTTTCTTGTCAAAGATAGTTGATTAGTTTGTGTAGTGCAAATGCAATATTTATAGTGCCAACAATCACAATAAAGTTTGTAACTATAAATATTGCATAACATTCCATTGCAAAATATACCACATTCTGTAGAAAGAAGAGAGAACTGAAGCATTTGTTTAGACACCAGAAAACCAACTCCCAAAACTAGTAAGCTGATTCCATCATAGTACTGAGGATATTCAGAAGCCATAATAACACTGAGAGACACAGCATCCTTCAGCCTTCCCACAAACCAATACAAGATCAATATTTACTCACAAACCTCTCTATCTCCTTAATGAGCATCCTCTCTCTCCCCCAGTGTCTGGCTAGCTCTCTCTACATCTTCCTGTGGACTCTGCTTCCCTTCAGCAAAACTCCTCCCACCACAGGCTCCATGTAACTATATTTAGCCTATTAGGGGGCAAAGTTTATCTTCACAGCAGGGAAGGTCTTCAAATTCCCTCCTAGGTCTATTAAGGGGCAGAGAAGATCTTCAAATTCCCATTCCCATTACAGTTGGCTATCTACATCTCCAACTAATTTTACAGATGAGGAACTAAGGGCAAATTGGCTTAGGTGATATGCCCAGGTTCACCCAACTAAGAAGCCTCTGAGGCCAAATTTGAACTCAGGAAGATGAGTTTTCCTGACTTCAAGCCCTATCCGCTATCCATTTTGTCACCTAGCTTCCTAAAGATGGATTGTGGTTGTTGTTGTTGTTGTTCAGTTGTATCTGACTCTTCGTGACACATTTTGGGTTTCTAGGCAGATATTGGAGTAATTTGGATTTCCTTCTCCAGCTCACTTTACAAATGAGGAAACTGAGGCAAATAGGGTTAAATGATTTGCCCAGGGTCATACTGCTAGTGTCTGAAGCAAGATTTAATGTCAGGTTTTCCTGACTCCAGACCTAGTTCTATCTACTGTGCTAGGCACCATAGAGAGAAAGAAAAATGAAAACAATCCTTACCCTAGAGAAACTTACATTATAATGGGGGAGACAACAAGCTGACAATGGTCATTTCCCTACAACTAGTTGGCAAGAAATGTTTGGAAACTTTCAAACTACCCCTAACTCAATAAAATCCAGTTTGTTTTTTGTTACCTTTAGGATCAAAAATAAAATCCTTTGTTTGCCTTTTAAAGTCCTTCATGACCTCACCCTTCCTATCTTTCCAGTCATCTCACACTTTCTTCCCTCTCTATACTCTCTCGTATAGTAAGATTGTCCTCTTGCTGTTCCTTGAAAATGATGCTCCATCTGCTGTATCCAGGACTTCTCTCTGGCTGTCCCTTATCCCTGGAATGCTCCCCTTCTCATCTTTGCCTCCTGGCTTCCCTGGCTTCCTTCAAGTTTCAGAACAAATCCCATTCTCTATAAGAGACTTGTTTGTCCCAGTCCCTCTCCTAACCATCTCCCTGGCCATCCTTCTACCAATTACCTTGCATTTATATTACATGTATCTTGTAAGTCAATTTTTGCTATAACACTTATTTTGAAAATTCAAATTTATTCCAAAGTGTTAGTGAACAATTTGAACATAATATGAATTTTAATTTGTTTACATATGATTTGGTCCACATCCAGCAAGAATCCAGAAAACTGTATTATTTCACAGTAACTCACAAGCTACAATCATTCTGATAACCCCTTTCCAAGAGCAAACTTCAGGCCTGTTTCAAGGTAAAGTGCTGTATTTATTATCTGTCTTTTGGTGAAATAGAAGCCATGTGAAGAGGAAAACTGGTCCACACACATGTACTTCCCATTCTTTCCCACTCAACTACCTCTGCTGTCTGCCCTGATTCCAGGCCCCTTCCTCTCACTCTTCAGCCCTGTAAAATCTGGTCTGCTAACTCAACTGAAACTCCTCTTTCCAAAGCTACTAGTGACGTTTTGTTGTTTTCAAAATGGATGAGCTTGTTCACTCATCACCCTTTTGTGGACTCTGTAGCATTTGATACTATTTGAGTACGATCCACTCCAGGCTAGTTTCTCCTCTCTGAATTTTTATGACATGACTTCTTTGTGGTTCTCCTACCTCACTGACTACTCCTCTTTAGTTTCCTTTGCTGGACATTTATCATTCATACCATACCACCTAACTGTGTATCTTACTGCTATTTTTCTCATATAACACTCCATCTCCCTTCTCATTGTCTTTGCTTTTCACAAGATGACTCATGCACAATCTTCTACATGAAACCTTTCTAGGACTCTCCTATCCCTCCCCAATCCCTGTCAACTGCTATTAAGTTCTACCTTAATACCTTGTATTTTTATGTATATATTGTACTTATTACATATGTATATGTCTAACCACAGAATGTAAACACCCTGAGAGTATGAATTGTTTTGTTTTTATATTTATATCCCCATTGTCTAGCATATAGTTGGATCTTAATAAATATGTTTGGATTGATTGATTGATTTAAATTCGTAGTCCAGTGTTCTTTTCATTATGTCATCTTGCTCATTTTAGCTGACAAAGGAAAAGTTTTACAGGCAGGAGAACAATAGTATTAATACTTAGAGTTCAATAATGGAATTATTTGCAAGAGTATTGGTTAAAGAAAATAATCTGAGAGGTGGAGCCAAGATGGCAGGGTAGAAGCAGCAAGGTCTTACAGCTCCCACACAGCCACCCTAAATACCCATAAAAGATGATCCCAGACAAATGCTAGGGCTCTCAAACTCACAAAAATACAGAAAACACATCTCTCACTGAAGGCAGCTCAGCAGCAGGGGCTCATCGCAGCAGGATGGGAGCTGAGGCCAGCCCAGCCTGAAACTCTAACCATGGACAGGCCTCAGGGAGGTCAGGAGGAGCCAAGCCTCCCAAGCTGCAGCGAGAGTCTTCCCTGCCAAAGAGATCTACAGCACCTGGAGTCATCTTCATATCTGTTAAATCAGAAACAATAAGGATTAAGAAAGGTCAGTGAAAGTGAGTGAAGCTTTCAAACTAATTTGGGGAAAGAAAAGCAGTTCAGCCAGTCTGCCTCTGGGGCAAGGAAGCAGGGGGGGAAGGGAACTACTGTAACCAGCTGCGGGCCCCCACTGGGCTGCTACAGAGCCCCTGGCCTGTGGAATCCACAGGGGGGCTGAATCGTTTGATCAGGGCCAAGTGCTCTTGCGTTGAGCAGCCTGGATCTGGATCGTGGTCTTGGGTGGCGGTCCTGGGTGGTGGTCCTGGGGTGCGCTTTCAGCAAGCCAAAGCTGGGGGGACTTGCAACACCCCCCTAATAGCTCTGGCAGCTGGGAAAACCCCAGCGATTTGGAACAGAGCTTTCCCCCCTGCAAGTCGAGTTCCACAAAGCTAAATTAATTGACTGGCCAACATGAGTAAAAGGAAGCAAAATAAGAACAGCAATAGAACTCTAGAATCCTTTTTGGTGGACAAAAAGGATCAAAGCATGCAATGGGAGGAAGACAACACAGTCAGAATTCCCACACCAAATGCTTCCAAGACACTTGGAGAATGTCTAGAAGCTATAGATAAACTAAAAAAAGGACTGAAAACCAAATATGAGAAGTGGAGGAAAAATTGGGAAGAGAAATGAGAATGATGTGAGAAAATCATGAAAAGAGAGTCAACAACCTGACTGAAGAAAACAACACTTTAAAAAATAGATTAACTCAAATGGCAAAAGAGGCCCAGAAAGCCAATGAGGAGAACAATGCCTTAAAAAGTCGAATTTCCCAGTTGGAAAAAGAATCTCAAAAGCATTCTGAAGAGAATAATTCCTTCAGAATCAGAGTGGAGCAAGTAGAAGCTAATGACTTTATGAGAAACCAAGATACTATTGAACAGTTACAAAGAAATGAAAAAATAGAAAGCAATGTGAAATATCT
>JAQQSW010018801.1:0-11173 GCA_028646575.1 Pseudocheirus occidentalis | reverse complement strand
ACTTCATGGGCCATTCCTGATTCAGGCTAGTTGTTCATATTCAGGACTAGTACTAATTGAAACATGTATTTAAAAATGGAGGTTTGAGATTAAGAAATGAAGGTCTAATTGATCAAATTAGGGAAAGAATGGTTAGCAAGGATACGGCATTGATTCAGTTGAACATGACTTCCCGGCTTCTCTGTTGGCCATGAAGGTGCAAGAGTCAGGCCTAAGGGAATTGCTCTTTTCTCTTGCACTGGTATTGCTGCTTAGACCACTAGAAAGCTATTTCAGTGGTTCAAGTCATAGCCCTTTGGACCAATTAAGTCTTGAGGAAGGTTTTAATAAGGAAAAAGAATTCAATTCTTTGTGGAGCAGCACTTTTTGAAAAGCCCATGTTTTGAGGCCTTGGTAGGGGTGTGGGGGTAAGGGGGTGGGAGGAGAAGAGAGGGAGAAAGACTTCCCAAGCCTAAATATACCACCTGGATAACTTTCTCATCTTCTTTCTGAATTCTGGGTTCCCCAAAGAGAAGCTACTAATTCCAAATTCTAGTATGTCCTCGGAGTAGCTATTCCTACCATTGTAGATCAAATAAGAGAATATTGGTAAAAAAATGTCTAGCACAGCACCTAGCATAGAGTAGATATTTAATAAATGTTTGTTCTTTCCTTCATATAGCTCATAGTCTCCTACAGGTATGCTTCCCATTAACAATCAGCCAGTAGATATAATTAGCTCTTAACAAAAGCATATGTGGTGTTAAGAGTAATAGTTTCATCTCCTCTCCCCAATAAATCTGAGGTACACTCTCATTAACATATACAATATTTTTTTAGGAACAGTAGGAGCAAACTTATGATAATATAGTAGTACTGAGGCACTCATATAGGGATTATACATGACCAAGACAATTCAGGCCTCCAGAATTTCAGAGATCATTAGCTCTTTCTCTACTAGCAGGGTCATAACAAAGCCCCTCACTGTGAACAGAATTTCAGCTGTTCCTGTCTGCAATTCAGCTTTCAATTGCTGAGGCCTAGCCCTTTCTTGAGCCCACAATCTCTTTTCTGACGCCAGAGATTCTGATCCTTAAAAATTCTTTCTCCTTCAAGTGACCGCCTCTCTATATGCATGTCTGCCTGGAATATGTGTCACTGTTGCCTGAACTGTGCTTTGAACTATCTTAAACTGACTCCCTAAATGCTCCCAGTAGGAGTATTTCCTTCCTGAAAGTTAACTCCTCTGGTAAATGCCATAGCTGATAGAAGGGCAACAAAAGAAATCTGTCCTCTTCTACAAAGATCTCTTCCACAGGAAACCCCCAGCCTGCTTTCACCCAAATTGCAAAACACTCTCCAGAGCTTAGCTATTTAAAGTTCACTAGGTCATGGACCATTTTCCTCTCAGCCAGTCACATTGCCCCTTCCAATTCAATCAGAGAGGTGTTCACACTTCAAAAGGGGATCACCAGGTGTTAAAACTTTGTTAACACATCAACAACCCATTGCCTATATTATAAACTCTTTGGTTTTGGTGATTACACCAATTATGGGGAAGGGGAAACCAAATCTTCTCCCACCTCCTTAAAATCATATTACAAGCGGCATAGTATAGGACAGGGATGGGGAATCTGCAGCCCTCTAGGTCGACAAGTGCAACCCTTTGACTGAATCCAAACTTCATGGAACAAATCCTCTTAATAAAAGGATTTATTTAGTAAAACTTGGACTTAGTCAAAAGGCCATACCTAAGGACCTAGGAGACCACATGTGGCCTCAAGGCCATAGGTTCCCTGCCTCTGGTATATTAGATAAAGAGATTTTCTGGGAGCCAGAAAGAACTGGATTTAGTTCCCACCTCTGATATATGTTGGTTATTTGACCGTGAGCAAGTCACTTAATTTTGCAGTGACTCAAAAAATTCTCTAAGATTATAATGTACAAAGAAACTGCTAATGTTCAGTCATAGTTTATAAGTCAAAACCAGTCAGTCAACAATCATTTATTAATCAGCTGCCAAACACTGGACTCTGTGGTAGGTTCTGTCTATAAAAGACAAAAGGGAATACAGTCCATACCCATTAATGAGTTTACAATCTAATTGTAGGAGCAACACGTACATATATAAGAATATAAGAAGGATGTGCAAGATAATTTGGGGGATAAGGCACTTGCATCTGAGAAGGGGAAAGAGGAATCAGGACATCTTTCCTCTAGATAGAATCACTTGAGCTGAGACTTGAAAAAAACTAAAGATTCCAAGAGGAAAAATTAAGAAGGGCATTCCAGGAATGAGGGATAAAATATATGAAGGTGTATATATGAGAAATGGAGCGTCGCAAATAAGGAACAATAAAAAGGCCAATGTGATTGGCCCATATGGGAAGGGCTCTAAATGGCTAACAGGGGAATTAATATTTGATCTTATGGATAATAGGTAGCCCTAGAGTTGGAAGAGGTTGGAGTAGAGAGATGTAACATGGTCAGACCTGCCAAAATCATTTCAGCAGCTTAGTGGAGAACGAATTTGAGTACGGTAAGATGTGAGGCAAGGAGACCAATTAACAAGCTATTTCAGTAGGCCAGGCAATATGGGATAAAGGCCTGAAACAGAATGGTAGCTATATGAGCATAATAAAGGACACAAGAGGTAGAAACAACATCTGACAACTGAATAAATATGAGGGGTCAGTGAGAATGAAAATTTGAGGATTATACCAAGCTTACAAACCTGAGTTT
Organism: Pseudocheirus occidentalis; assembly: GCA_028646575.1. Lineage (NCBI taxonomy): Eukaryota > Metazoa > Chordata > Mammalia > Diprotodontia > Pseudocheiridae > Pseudocheirus > Pseudocheirus occidentalis. Next base: position 8,452 of record JAQQSW010018801.1, on the reverse strand, counting down.
TGAATCTGGGTAACTGGAATGATGGTAGTACCTTTAACAATAATGGAGAAGCTTGGAAATGAAGTAGATTGGGGGTAAAGATAGCTTTTTCTCTTTTGGACATATTGAGTTCTAGGAATCTCTGAGAAATATAGCCCAAAATATCCAATGGGCCAAAATCAGTAGTAAGAAAGAAATTGAAAGTAATGGAAAAAAGAAGAGATGATGGGATAAGATGGAAACAGCAGTTGAGAGGAGAGGAATGAGATCAAGAGTACATGTAGAGGGGCGGCAAGGTGGCACAGTGAGTAGAGCACCAGCCCTGGAGTCAGGAGTACCTGAGTTCAAATCCGGCCTCAGACACTTAACACAAAAACTAGCCGTGTGACCTTGGGCAAGTCACTTAACCCCAACTGCCCTCCAAAAATCAAAAAAAAAAAAAAGAGTACATGTAGAGAAGTTGGCCTTGGTGAAAAGAAATTATTCATAAAACAATGAATCAATTATTATGCGTTTTAAATTTTCAGACAAAATAAAGCAGGAAAGATTCCAGTGCATTGAATGGCAGAATCAGAATCCAAAATTCTCTAAAGGGGAGAATGATGGACCAAATTTGATAAAAATAAATTATAATAGGAATGGATATATAATCCCATATTTGTATTTTAAAAATAAATTGCATATCTAAAGGAAGGAGAGAGAAATGACTAGACAGATGTCCCTGTAAAAAGACCTAGAGTTTTGGTCGAATGCTGTAATTCAACTCTTCCAGGTCTAGGATTATCTAATTCTAAATTTGAGCAGTCTTGAAAGAAAGGATATTATCTCTAGATAACTCTTTTTCTTTTCAAAATATAAGCTATTATATCACAAAAAGGTAGTATGGTGTAGTAGAGAACTACCATGGAAAACAGGAAGATTTGGGTTGGTTTGAAACCTCCTTGAAAAATACTGGCTACATGAACCTTGGAAAATCACTTAACCTCTCAACGAGGGTCTAAACAACTATCTTTCAGAGAAGGAACTGATTGAACTAATAAGAGTTGCCTTACCTGCAAGTTCCCTAAAGCAATGAAATGATTATTGGAGTTCCTATGCCAATTACTTAGCAACTCTATGAGCTATATTCAATCACACAATTCTGTCAAATTTATTTATAAATCATGTCACTTCTCTCCAAAAACTTTGCCAAAGTGAAAGACAGCACGGTACCGTAGAAATAATGCTAGGGGTGGAGACAAAAGATCTGGGTTCCAATCCCAGCACTGTCAACTACCTGTATGACCATAAGCAAATCATTTAATCTCTCTAATCTCCAGGTTCCCCATATTTAAAATAAAGAATAAGTTTACATCAGAGGTGTCAAACATGCAGGCCACAACACCCCTGAGTGCCATTCAAATTTGATTAAGGTGCAGTTCCTATCAGATTTTAACCGGATAATGTATTATTAAATATATGTGTGTGTGCATAAATCATATATATGCACATGCACATATATGCTTATATACATATATATAAACATGGATGGTTTTCTATGTCAATATGTTGGCCACAAGGATCTTTATGAACAGTTTAGTGGTCCCTATTTCCATTTGAATTTCACACCATTGGACAAAAATACCTTAAAGATTTAAATCTATTTAAATCTAAAGCAACTTTAAATCTATGATCCATTATTAAAAATTGAATAGAAGGCAGATATGTATTTGATGTTTTACCAGGCTTGTCTTTACTCATTCTCCTGCAATTCCATTTTTTAGCTCAACCAAAGTGTTTTCTCCATCTTAAGTGGAAGATTGGTTCTTAGTGGCAATTGGCAAATTCCCCATTCATAGTTAAAGAGATGCAGATTTCTCAAATGTGCTCCACCACTGCTTTTTTGAAAGAAAAAAAAAGTACTTGTTGGCATTATACATAAATCTGAATTCGTTAGTTAAAATAGTAATTATACTCTTCAAATTTAACTTTTGCTTAATTACTTTAACTGCCCTGTGTTGCCTCAATACCAGAAATCAGAAAATAATTCAATTTGATGTTTTATTTGTCTTTTTTTTCCTTCATGTTGGTTGCATGTAGAGCACTACTGTAAGTCTAGGAACAGGGTAGTACAAGATACAAAGTTAAGGTAAGGTATGGCCTATACCCTCATGGAATTTAAAGTCTAATACTAAACAAATGTGATCCACTGGAGAGAACAATGGGTTTGCAGTCAGAGAATTCCTTGAGATTTAGTTTCTTCATCTGTAAATAAGGTTAGCCTACATGCTCTCCAAAGTCCCTCTCTGCTATAAAACTACACAACCCTACAAAATTAAGCAAATTAGAGTTGAGTGAACTTATGTTTATAAATCAATTGATGTGATCAAGTGCCAGGATAGCGCTGAGCAATTGATTATTCCAATCTCCTCAAAAAGTAGTTGAAATTATGGGATAGACTGGTATATGCATATACCATATGAATGTGTACATGTATGCACATATATACATTTATGTGAATGCTATGTACTGGTGCACACATGAGTGCAGGTGTATATACACATACACACACACACACACACACACACACACACCTCTTTTAAATGAAAATTCAAGCTTCTACCGTACAATACCAAACTACATTTAACAATTTCAGTCTTTAGGCATCTACTAACAATCAAAGTCCCATTCTTCTTTCTCCTGATTATATCCTGTCATTGTGTGCATTAAAAAATCATATATTCCCTTAATCTTTCTTATTCTTTCTAAGTGTACATTCTCCCTCATTAAAAACTTTTTTTAAAATCAAAATACATGACTAAGAGAGAGAGAGGAAAGAGAAATGCATCTCTAGTCACAAATTCTATAAATGCCATGTGCTAAATTCTACTCTCAGATATAAGTAGCCAACATCGCCATCAGAGAGAAGAATGGAGAAACTTAACATGGGTCTCCCTGACTCCAGATTCATTTTTCCAAGTTCAAATATAAACTTAATGTAGCAGCCCTGTCTTCACAATGAAACAGAATACTTCAGGTTAAACCAAAGTTAATAGAAATTTCAACTTCCTACAAAGGAAGGAGGTGAACAGCATTAGAATAGCATTTCTTATCCATTCCTCTTTCCCACTACTATGTGTTATGACCTTAGGCAAGTCACTTGGACTACATATTTAACTAACTACTTTCAAAAATCCCAACCAATACCTAACTATCTCTCTACAACATTATATTACTGGATTAATTTTTACAGAGAAAACCATGATGTGAGAATCAAAGGGCTGTATTACCACCAAATTCCAACATCAATGTATTATTGAAAAGAGAGATAAAAGGCTAATTAATTTTTATATTTATTTTATTTTTAATTTATGGAATAAAACTTGCAATTCCGAAATGAAGTACAGTAAAAGAGATGATTGCACATGAAACGGCAAATCTACTACTCAAAAATGGTTGTTCCTTTCAAATATACAACAAAATTATCATGTGAATTTCTTTTTTTCCTTTTTTTCTCCCCCACCCCAACTTAACCAAATCTGAAGAAAGAAGGACTTTACAAATATTATCTTACCAGCTTAGAAGATTTCTCAGAATTTTTATTTAGACAAGTTTACCTTCAAATCATTAAAATTTAATGTGTTGTGGGTTTTTCTCCTTGTTTGGCTATTTTAAAATTCTTAGTCTTTTCATGATTTTCTTGCATCATTCTCATTTCTCTTCCCAATTTTTCTTCCATTTCTTTTATTTGATTTTCAAAATCCTTTGTAAGCTCCTCTATGGCTTGTAACCAATCTACGTTTTTCTTGGAATCTTTTGTTGCAGGAATACTGACTGTGTTGTCTTCTTCCCATTCCTTGCTTTGATCCTTTTTGTCCCCCAAAAAGGAATCTAAAGTTGGACTGCTGTACTTGCTTTGCTTCCTTTTCCTCCTCATGTTGCCAGTCAATTACTTGACTTTTGGGCTCAGTAGAACTCTGCTTCCAGAGAGGAGAGCTTTGTCCCAAATTGCTGGGGTTTTCACAGCTGCCAGGGTTATTAGGAAGCCACCGTCTCTGCAGCCCCCACGAGCTTTGGCTCACTTATCACACACCTCAGGACTACCACCCAAGACAAGGATCCTAATGCAGGCAAGTTAATGCAAGAGCATTTAGCCTCTGAATGATGGCCTGGCCCCCCTGCAATCTGCAGGCCAGCTCTGAAAGCAGCCATGTGGAGGCTGCAAGGCCACTGCTGCTGCTTCTCACCCTGGAGGCAGATGGCTGGACTCCCTCCTTCAAATTTAGCCAGTTCCACTAACCTTTCACTTAGTACTTGTTTCTCATGGGTTGATAATTCTGGAAGCCACCACAGCTGCCAGTGATCCACTCTCCTGAAAGCTCCAGCCACAGCTTGTTCTGGCCACCTTAGGGCTCCAGCCATGGGTTTATGTGGTGCTGGGCTCAGCTCTCAGCATGCTGCAGTGAATCCCTTCCCATCAGCCTGCTGGGCTGCCTTCAGCAGGAGCTTTGTTACTCTGTCATTTTGTGGGTTCTGGAGCTCTGAAATTTGTTTAGAGTCATATTTTGTAGATATTTGAGGTGGTTATGTGGGGAGCCACAGAGTTCTCCTGCTTCTAAGCTGCCATCTTGACTCTGCCCCCCCCTTTAATTTTAGGATGTCAAAGCATTTTGTAGATAACAGACAGCCATGAGATATGAGAGAGTTGTGGTACCATAGGCATGCCTAAAACTGAATCTATGCCTTATGCCCAGCCTACATGTAATATAATGCTAAGGACACCAGATTTTGGCAGAGGCTTGGGGTTTGACTGCCTTCCAAAGGGTGTGACTGAGGGTGTGACTGATCATTTCTGAACCTCAATTTCCTCATGAGAAAAGTGATGGTATTGAAATGGATGATTTCTGAGGTCCTCTCACACTTTAAATCTTTAAATATCATCTTTGTCATTTACTTGTCTATGTAGCTTTGAATACTTCAACTAACCTCTTACTTTACTCATTTCTAATTTGAGGATGTTAAACTAGATGGTCCCTAATGTCCTTTGTAGCTGTAACTCTATGGTTTTATGATATAAAGATGGAGAATCAAAGGAACTAGGTTAGAATTCTGACTGCCGCTTACTGCCCATGTGACCTGAGGCTAGTCAATTCAGCTTCCTGACTGGAGTGCTTCAACTATAAAATAAATTACTGTACTAAATGAAGTCCAAAGATCCTGCCAGCTCTAAATATATGATCCATGATGCTGCACAATCTCAGCATTGTTTCAGCATTATATCATTATCCTGCTAGAATCTTTCTCCAACATCTAAACTATAGGAAAAGTGGATCCAAGTATTTAAGTTAATATGTGTTTTAGTAAGATCAAGGTGACGGTCATCTAGATTTTGCTTGAAGACTTTCAGCAAGGGGAAAACCATTAGGAAGTAACAGGGTCAATCCATTACAGGAGAGTGTTTGGTAGAAAATAACTATTAGGCCCATCAGAATCACAGAAACACATTATTTTAGTGTTAGAAAAATTCTTTCATCTACCTAGTCTAACCTGTATTTGAAAGAACCTCTCTCTCTCTCTCTCTCTCTCTTACACACACACATACACACACACACACACACACACACGCACACACACACACACACCCGCCATATATGCCTAATGAGTGTCTATCCAGTTTTCCTTGCTTGAAGACTTCCAGCAAGACCAACCAGAGGAGGGCAAATTGGATGTCAAATTTCACAGCAAATAAGGATGAGTTGAAGAAACTAGTGATATTTAGTCTGGAGAAGAGAAGATATGGATGGTGGGGTTTAAGAGCAATATAATAACTGCCTTTAAGTAGTTGAAGGCCCAGAAAATGGAAGAGGGATATGACTTCTTCTATTGAGTCAATACCAGAGGACGGACCAAGGAATAAGAGGTCGAAATTGCAAAAAGACAAATTTAGGCTTTGCAAACTTTGTAACAATTAAATCTCTTCAAAAAGGTAATGGATTAACATAGGAAAGTTAGTGGGTTCTTTTATTTTCATTATTACAGTTGATGAGTAGGGGAGGTAGGAAAAAATATTTCAAAAGAGAAGCAATGAAAAAAACAAAATAAATCATTAAATCATCTTTAAAATTTTAAAATGGGGGGGGCAAGAAGATCATTTAAAAAAAACTTGTAATCTTCTCAAGGGCAGATTATGAGGACATGTTGCAGTAGGAATAGAAAGTGATAAAAAGAAAAGATTTTGCTAAAGATATTGGGTTAAAAGGAAACGAAAAATCGTAGAATCTTAAAAGATGGGAAAAAACTTAGAGGGTAGTTATTGAAATCTTCCTCCTGATTCAGGAATCTTATATTCAACAAATGTAATTGTCACATAAACTCTGCTTCAGTGGTTCTCAACCTTCTTAATGCCGTGACCCTTTAATACAGTTCCTCATGTTGTGGTGACCCCCAACCATAAAATTTTTTTCATTGCTACTTTATAACTATAATTTTGCTACTGTTATGAATCATAATGTAAATATCTGATATGCAGGATGTATTTTCATTGTTACAAATTGAACATAACCCACAGGTTGAGAACCTCTGCTCTACTTGAATATTTGAGTGATGAGTTCCCTGGTTTGTAAAAAAGTGATTCTACTGTTCTCCAGAACTAATTTTCCTTTATATGTAATCCATTTCTGCTCACTGAAACTTCTATCGCTGATATTTCTTCTGGAATAGTGCAATGAAATGATCTGCTCTTGTTCCACAATAGTTATTTAAATATTTGAAGATGACTTTTGCGTAGGAAAAGAGACATAACTGAAACATAACCTATTCCTTTGATTGTTCCTCATGTGACCTTACCACCTCCAATTTGGCTGTCCTCTTCATAATGCTCTACTTTGTCTGTTCTAATGAAGGGGATGGTGGGAAAGAGTGATTGTCTGTTACTTTTTTAAGTGCTCATAAGTCATCTGCTTAAATTGCTCATTCAGGAACATTTCTGTGTGCCCTTTTTGGACTCTCTCTCTCTCTCTCTCTCTCTCTCTCTCTCTCTCTTTCTCTCCATATATTTATTTATTCATCATTCATTCTTTATTTATGCACATTATATATATGTATATATTTAATATTCACATATATATATTTCCTTTTTTAAAGATTGGAACTGTATTTGTCTTCTGCTTTTTGGACACCTCTCCTATCATATTTTTCAAGATCGTTGAAAATATTTGCTTAATGAAATATTATTTTTTAATGGAAATTTAAACTTATATAAATTGCCAAAATGTTCTTTTGCTACCTTCTCTCCAACTTTAGGTGTTTAGGCTTTTAATCATATCTAATAATGTCTTCTATGTGAGAACCACTTTACAAATATTCTTTCCTTTGATCCTCATAATAACCCTGGGAGGTAGGTGCTATTATTAAGCCTATTTTGCAATCGAGACCATTGAGGCAAATTGAGGTTAAGTAACTTAAGGTTCCCAAGGTCACCCAGCTAGTAAGTGTTTGAGCAAAAATCTGAATCTGAATTTTCCTAACTCCAGTTCCATTTTTCCAAGTTCAAATATCCATTTTGAAATTTCCTTTTCCATTTTCTTCACTTAGAATTTAAATTTTTTTGAGGAGTTGAGTAGTTCTGTCCTTCTTCCATCTGTTAACTGCCCCTACTGTGATCTGAAAAACATTTGTTTTTATTTTTTTAATTTATCTTCTTGTTTCCAACAAATTAGCTTTAACAGCCAGGTTTATTGTTTTAAGCACTTTTTAAATGTCTCAGCTCATTCTGAGCTTTTTATTTTTATTTCTGGATACTCTTTCAGGTACATGTCATTTGTATTCATCCTATGTTTTGTTCTGGTTTTTTATTTGTTTATTTACTTTTAGTTTACAAGATTCAGTTCCATAATTTCTTGAGTTTCAAATTTTCTCCCCTCCCTCTCCACCTCCCCACCTCCCAATGGCAGCATGCAATCAAGAATTGGATCTGCTAATATTTTCAAATTGGACCTTAGTGTGGTTGTATAGAAGGGTTGTAACCAATGGAGTAAACAATGGGAAAAAAGAAAGAGAACCAAACATGAAAAAGAACGATAGCATGTAGATTGCTTCAGTCTCCATTTAAACTCTGGTCTTTGTAGATCTTTCTCTAAATGTAGACATCTCCTTCCATCCTGAGACTTGTAGAGTTGTCTTATAACTATGTGTTGCTGAGAAGAGTCCAGTTTATCATAGTTGATCATCACACATACAATGTGTCTGTGATTGTGTACAAATTTTTCCTAGTTCTGCTCTTCTATCTTAGCCTCAGTTTGTATAAGGCTCTCCAGGTGAATATGAAGATTGTCTCCCCATTTCTTATAGCACAATAGTATTTCATTATATTCATATACCACAACTTGTTTAGCCATTCCACAATTGATGGGCATCCCCTTAATTTCAAGTTTTTTGCCACCACAAATAGAGCTGTAATAAATATTTTTGTACATACAGGTCTTCCTCTCACTTC
>JAQQSW010018800.1:0-11174 GCA_028646575.1 Pseudocheirus occidentalis | reverse complement strand
GGTTTTCAAAGTCCTTTTTCAGTTGATGTATAGCTAGTAGGCATTCTTTCAGTGTCTTGGAAGCATTTGGTGAGGAAGTTCTGACTGAGTTGTCTTCCTCCTGCTCCATACTTTGGTCTTTTTTGTCCTTAAAATAGGATTCTAGAGTTTTACTGCTGTTCCTAGCTTGCTTCCTTTTTCTCATGTTGGCCAGTCTATTAATTGCTTGTTTTTTTAGCTCTGTGGAACTCTGCTTCCTGGAGGGGGAAAGCTCTGTCCCAAATTGCTGAGGCCCTCACAGCTGCTGGAGCTCTTAGTGGGGTGCTGCAGCCCCACCTCCCAGCCTTGGCTCACTGAAAGCGCACCCCAGGACCACCACTCAAGACCATGATCCAGATCCAGGCCACTAAACGTAAGAGCCCTTGGCCTGGATGGATCATGTCAGGCCCCCTGCTCTCTGCAGGCCGAGGTCTCTGAAGCAGCCCAGTGGAGGCCACTGCGGCTCTCAGATGGTCGTGCTGGTACAGCCGCCTCCCGCTGCTTCCTTGCCCTGGGAGCAGTTTGGCCGACCCCCTCTTCTCCTCTCCAGTTAGCAAAATCCACTGACCTTTCTCTTAGCCTTTTTTTCCTTCTGGCCTGATAGATGTGGTAATTGTGCCTCCAGTGCAGCCTATCTGCTCTCTTATAGCCGCGGCTCCCCGCCCGATGCCCCAGGGCCTGAGCCGGCCAGGGTTTCAGCCAAGGGTCCCAGACTGCTGCGAAGAGCCTGGCCTGCTGCGCTGCCTGTAGCAACAGATGTGCTTTCTGTCTTGTGGAGAGTTTTGGAGCTTGAAAATCTGTTTAGCATCCCATTTTATGAGCTTTTTAGCGTGTTTGTGTGGGAGCTGTGGTGCTTTGCTGCTTCTACGCCGCCATCTTGGCTCCGCCCACGGACTTTTTTCTTCTAAAAGGTTTCATTGGGGTGTAATGGAGTCTTTGTTTTAAAGGCTCTGGACATTTTTCTTATCTTATTTGCATGATTCCTAATTATTTTCCAACACAGAAATCACATTTCGAAGCTCCACCAATAAGATACTAGTCTGTGTATATCCATACACCATTGTTTAGGGACCAAAGACATATTAATGCCATGAAAGGAATTTCATAGAACTCTTTCTTTATCTACTCTTTCAAGGAGTTTATTCAGTATTGGTATCAAATGTTTATAAATGATCTGGGGGGTTTTATTCCTAGGGAACTTATTTATGCCTTTTTCAATGTCTTCTTTTAAAATAGAGTTATTTCAGTCTTCTATTTTCTCATTTATTAACATGGGCAGTTTATATTTGTGTAAATATTCTTCCATTGCACATAGATTGTCACTTTTGTTGACATATGATTTGGCAAAATAAATCCTGAGCATTGCATTAACTTCATCTTCATTGGTTATGCATCCAACTTAGGTAGGATAGATTTCCCACCCCAGTTCCAAGTATACGTTATTCTCTCTTTGAGAGAAATCCATTGTTGGTAAGGTTCAAGCAGTGCTCCCTCCTCCTTCTTATGCTCCAGTGTAATGGGTCTTCTGCACCTTTAAATGTGATGTAGTTTACTCCATTCTTCCTCTCCCTTCCCTCTTCTCCCAGCGCAGTCCTCCTTTTCACCCCTTAATTTTTTATATCATCCCTTTGAAGTCAATTCATACCTACAGCCTGTGTCAATGAATGGTCCTATTAACTACCCTAATAGTGATACAGTTCTTAAAAGTTAAAAGTACCATCTTCCCCTGCAGGGATGGAAATACTTTAAACATACTGAATAAGTCACATTTTTGCTTTCCTCTTTATCTTTTTATGCCTCCCTCGAGCCTTATATTTGACAATTAAAATTTCTCTTTAGCTCTGGGCTTTTCAACAGGAATGTTTGAATGTCCCCTAATTCAAAGAATGTCCCTTTCATCCTCTGAAAGATATTATATTCACTTTCATTGTGTAGTTGATTCTTGTAATCCAAGTTCCTTTCCCTTCCAGTATATCTCATTCCAAAGCCTTTGAAATATTTGTGTTTACTATGACATTTGGGTGACAATACTGAAGGCAGTAGCTTAACCTATGAGAAAGATTTTATTTTTGCCCTTTAAGGAAACCAACGGAACCACTTTTTAATGGACGATATGTGTCCAGAAGAACTCTTATTATGTAGCAAAATCAGAAGGCAGTTCCTGGTTAAAGACCTTCAGGAAGTCTTTTTTTTGTGAGAATCTCTTCTCTCTGCTCCTAAATTAAGTCTTTCTGGGTGAACCAAAGGTCTCAGGTGTCTCCTGAGCAGGCTTAGAGAACTTTACTATGAGGAAGGTTCCCTTGGTTTTAGCTCCACATAGCACTTGTTCTGTGTGGCCATAACCACAGGAACCCCAATACCACTTCAACTATGGCCAGGCCAAAACATCTCAGGGTCATCTTTCCATCTTGTAGAACCCTCTCCCTGGCAATTTAGCTGGGGGGATGGGGTGCTTTGCTGCTTCCCAGTTCACCTCTGAGAAGATGATCGCCTTAAAGTAGTCACTGACTTGGGTATGGATGACTGTAGAAAGGCCCTTTCTAATTTTTTTTAAAAAAATGGACAACAGACGTGGAAACAATCTTTACAAAAATCTACCTAACGATGAAAGACAGACATCAACATCTCTTATTAATAGCACTTATAAAACAAGTTTAAAATAGATGGAAGCTCTTGTGGAATACAGAGATGTAACACTTCACTTAGCAATACAAAAAGTTAGTTAAAACTTGAAATAGATGATCACCCTTAGATGTGTCCAGTATATCTGAAAGCAGTCATTCTCTGGGGGAAGCCTGCAATATAGCAAAGTTCCACCAGTGGAGTCCACATGTGCCCTATAGGTGACATTCCCGAAGAATTCACCATCACTGAGTATAGTGTGAACCACACACCATGAGCTCGTCATGTAGGTTTAGTTATAAAATAGGAGGGGGTTTCTGATGGCAATCACACATAAGGTCATTATCAGCAGAAATTCTAGATTTTGCTTCAGGAGCCCAGATTTAGCAATCAGCACAGACTATGCAAACAAATGGTAGAAGTGGAGCAAGTCTTCACTATAGGTTGTCAAACATTAGTGCCTAATTTCTCCTTAGCAAGGTGAAAACTGGTGACTGGAATTATCCATCAGAACCTCAATATCTTTCAAACGTGAGCAGATGACAAACGTTCCAGTGACAGAGACCTTAGGAGATGCTTGGGAGTTGAAAAAAAATTGTACTGGAACTAAAACACAGTCATGGAACAAAACTATAGTCCCCATCTCCTAGACACAACATTGATCCATAAACACTGGAGAACTGGTTTTCTTTAATAGAATAGCAAGTGTTCCTAATCTCTAGGCTGCCTGAATGAAAAAAAAATTTCAAAATATAGAGACCAAGGGGAAGACATGAAAACCATGTGTGAACAGGGTGAGGAACATGGGATCCCCAGAATCCTGTCTTCTCCCAGAAAGGCCCTAAAGGTGTATTCATGGAGCCTGCAACAGATGAGTTAAAATCCAAATATTTTGATTGAGTTAGAATAGATGATAATTCTGTGCAATGATCTGAAGAACGTGAACTAGAAAAGAATCAGTAGCATGAGATGTAAACTCCATCAGAACAGCTAACAGATTGAATGATAGTGATAATAATAAATATTTCTATGAGGTGCCATGCTTCAAAAAACACTTTCAGAGCATCCCATTTGGACCTTACAGCCGCACTGGGATTGTCTTGGTCTAGGTTTTATTTTCACCCCCGTTTTATAGATATGAAAATTAAGGCTTAGAGTGTTTAAGTGGTTTGCCAAGGCCACTCAGTAATTAAGGCAGAACTTCAGTCTAAGTCAGGTTTGGGGAACTTTCAGCCTCCCAGGAGGCCACACGTGGCCTTCTAGGTCCGCAAGTGTGACCCTTTAACTGAATCGAAATTTCAGAGAACAAATCCCTTTAACAAAAGGTTTTCTTCTGTAAAATTTGGACTCATTCAAAAGGCCACACCCAAGGACCTAGAAGGGCACAGGTGGGCTCGAGCCTGCAGGTTTCCATTCCTTAGTCTATGCCTTTGTCTCCCATTCCAGGTGTCTCTCCACTGTGCCAGTTCACTGGAAGGACATCTAGAGTTGGAGACAATAAAGCCCCAATCTGAATTCGTTTTAGAAACAAATTTTTTATGCCCCATGGTACAGGACACTGAGGCAGAAATGAGGGTGTGGCTCCCTCTTATCCAGGCTGTGGAAGGTTTATATTACATATGATTTGGACCAGGATACACAAACATGAAAAGTAAGGGCAGAGGACTCCCTCGGTGCTCCACTGTCCAGTCTGATCTTTATCTCCTTTCTGGAGAAAGGAGTCTGAGCCCTGCCCCATATTCAGATCCCCCCTTTTCCCCCTCTCCTCTGGGGTTATGAGGAATCTAAGTCCCCCTTCAAGGTCTGGCAGTTTCCAGAGGCTGCTGGAGCTACTGTGCCCTTTCTTCCATTTTTTGAAGCCCAGAACACACCTACCTAGACTTCCCCCTTCCTCTCTTTTTCCAGTTTCCATAAAGGGGCTATCCATTATCAACCCCAAGCTGAGTTCTGCTGCTGCCTGCACCCCCACCCCCAAGAGACTGTTCTAAGGAATCTGTGAGCCTAGTCAGCCCAAGGCCCACCTCAAAGTGGCGAATGCACCTGTGGTTTCCTACCTTAGCCAGTTTAGTTGATAGTGGGTGAAGGGACTGGGGGAGGGGTTCCCCACTTCTCTGGACCTGATGTAAGAAACCACCTCTCCTCCCTTCTCCCTTCACCATTAGTTCTGGAGAAGACTAGTCCCACCCTGAAGTGAAAACACAGTGCCCACCCTCTCTCATCTTCTGTTTTTTAAAAATTGATTTGTTTTTCTTTTAGTTTACAAGATTCAGTTCCACAATCCCTTGAGCTTCAGATTTTCTCTCCTCCCTTTCCCCTTCCCCCTGCCAGAGCAGTCTTCCTTGGCATATGAGGGTGTGCAGCAGGGTTAGTCTATCCACCTTGCAGGTGGTATGTTGATAGTGTCAAAGAACACTGCTCACAGCAGCTCTAAGTATAAGTGGGATGGATAAACAACACATCTTCCCTTTAAAAGACAGACAAGGTCACCTCCAATATAGGGCTCTTGTGGGTGAATGGATGCTCCATGTGTTGGTTACTATATACTCGACTGCAAAAAATAAACCTTGTCAGCTCTGGTAGATACAAGTATAGAATCCAGAATGGTATATAGGAAGCCTGAAAGACATCCTGGCAAGTGCATTGCCATAGAGAGAAATGGAAGAGGTTCAATCAGGGCAAGACAAACTGAATTAGGACAGAAAATAGGGGATTTCCAAAGTATGTGCCAGTCCAGGGGAAGAACGTATCAAGGGGTAGCCATGGAGGGTCATTAGGATCAGCCAGTTTTCTGGGTTTCCTGTCAGTTTCCCTTATTTTGTAAACGTTCCAGGTTCTTGGAAACCATCTATGTGGGTCAGGTGATCAATGCTGGAAAAGGTTTTGGTTGCTTTATGGGGTTCCTGACCCAAGAACTTGGCTTACTGAGGATTTTCAAGTTTATATATAATATGGAAGTGATTTCTAATGATTGGTTTGTACACCAGGATAAATTTAAATTTGAGACAAAAAGAAAACCAATGAAAGATCTTAAGTGAAATCTGCTATGTACGTGAGGCCTGGTAATTTTTTTTTCTTGTTGAAGCTCCATGATAGTAAAAATAATTGTACCTAGGGAGCAGCTAGGTGGTACAGTGAATAGAGCACTGGCTCTGGAGTCAGGAAGACCTGAGGTCAAGTTCGGGCTCAGACACTTAACACTTAATAGCCACGTGACTTTGGGCAAGTCACTGAACCCCAATTGCCATGCCTTTCCCCCTCCCAAAAAATAAAACAAAAAATAAAATAAGTTAATCTAGCTTTAACGTGTGATTAGTGAAACTTTTCATTTGAGGTAAAAGTTCTTGGATGTATCATTGATATTATTTGAAGGTATGAATTTCAGGAGAGTTGTCTAATAAATCATCAAGTCAGTAATCCAACATTTATAGGAAAATCCACAAGCTACTCAGAGGGAATGTGATTCTGAAGTGTTACAGGCAGAGGTCTGCATCTAGGAAAAAGGTCAGAGTACAACTTTGGCATCAATATAAGGGGGGCATATTTCTGTCTCAGTTTCCCCATTGTGTTCCTTTCAACTGGAATATTTGCCACCTGGCTCTTCCTGAGTGTTGGGTTGAGGTAAAATTCTTCCTGCATGACTGCTTGTTAAACTGTGACTCTGACCTGAGTTCAAAGACACTTGAGGAAGCTTTGTCCTGTCATACATGTACCCTTAGGCTTAAACCTGAAGGACTAGTTTAATGCTGTTATAATCATATCCCTGTTTTTTTTCTTTTGTAAGAAATCCCTAAAATCAGAGTAAGTGGTCAGAAAAGATAACCTAAGTTAGAACTTAGATCCTAAATGAAGATATTCAGCCCTCCCGTTTATCTCCAAATACCATTGGTTCTTCCTTCCTCTCCACAGAAGTGAGATGGAAGAAAACTGTAACATGTGTAATAATTTTATCCTTATTTATGTTGTTTTCCTTTCTGTGCTTATATGACTTCTTGGGTTTATACTTAAAAATGGGACCATCCTGACTATACCACAAAAGGCTATAAACATGCTAGTATAGAGCACCTCCAGGGACCTTACAGAAGATATTTGGAAAGAATATCTGGGAAGCTTTTCAATGGTGTATTATGGTGTTCTGATTATGGAAAATCCATAAATACAATAAAAATGGAAAAGCCATAAAACCTAGAAAGTTTACAAATTAAGGAAAACTCACAGGAACTCCAGAAAAGGGACTGATCTTAATACCCATGCCTGTCCACCAAATGATATATTCTTCCTCTGGACTGCCACATACTCTGGAGAGTCCCCTCTATTCTGTCCTTATCATGGCTTTTTTGCCATGATTGAACCTGAAATAGCTCATTCTTTCTGCATAATGTGAGAAAAATTATGCAAAGATAGAAAAGTTTGTGAAACAAAGCTATGATTTTCTTAATTTGTTTGTTGGAAATCAGAAATATCTTCAGTTTGTTTTGGGGAAGGGAATTTCAGTGCAAATATTTTCTTAAATGGATGTAACTGCTTTGTCTCATATTAATGGAAAAGGCAATTTCATTCAAGTTCATTATTACTGTGGTACAAACATGGTTTATTATAAACAACTTACTGATATGCACTGTTTCAGAATTAACTGTTTAAATATTCTCTCGTCTTTAGTTTTCATTGCAGTAAAGTCAGCTTCTTATAAGCAAATTCATTTAACAATTGTACACAGGAGTAGAAAATTTCTACCTGTAAGAATGTACCTACTTAGATTTTCTTGTATAGGATTGAGTAATTAATAGTATCTCATCATCCAAAAGGAACAGGAATCAGAGTGTAAACTTTTGAGAAAGTAACAAGGTCATTAAATCCTGTATCTCAAATGTGAATGATTTTCCTTTGACAGGTAAAAGTCTAAATTTTTTAAAGCTTCAAGAAACTTATGGGCTTCTACTTTGAGGGACACTCCAGGACTTTAAAGGTTTCAACTGCTTCTTACAATGCTCCCTAGTTACTGGAGAAGTAAAATTTGAGAGGTTATACTAACTTGTATTGAGATCTGTTTTGTAAACGATTTTATAAAGAACATCTAAGGAATCTCTACAAGAAACATTGAAACAGAGGAACAATTCTACTAAAGAGTTGCTCCTGAGGCCAAGATTGCCCCAAGGAAAGATGTTCCAGAGGCCAGATAACTATATGGCATGTCCGGATTCCAAGATGAAAATTGTTAATTAAAAGGATGTTTAGGGTGGTTTGAGAAAAGGGGGGAAATTGAGAAAAGCGATTTTTTTCATCCAATTCTGTCACTGATTCTATTCTCTGTCACTGCCAGTATGTTGTAATACTGCACAAGTCATGTTTACTGGTCTCTGTATCTAGTTCAGAAACTCAACTACCCTGTACTAAGATCAGAAATTTATCTCACCTTCACCTCGACAGGGGTGAGATGGAAGAAAATTATTACAACAGTGGTAATTATTTTCATTGGCCATGTTGTTCTCCTATCTGTGCTTATATTACTTCTTGGGTGTATGTTTACAAATGGAACCATCTTGGGGGCGGAGCCAAGAGAGTGGTGTAGAAGCAGCAAATGTTCACAGGTCCCACAGAGCCACCTTAAATACCCAGAAAATACGACTCTAAACAAACTTTAGGGCTCCAAAACTCACAAAAACACGGAAAACACATCTCTGGCTGAAGACAGATTGACCAGTGTGGCTCATCACAGCAGGCTGGTAGCCAAGGTCAGCCCAGCCTGAAACCACGGACTGGTCCCAGGGTGGTCGGAGAAGCTGCAGTGGGAGTCTACATTACAGTGAATGGGCTGCACCTGGGGCAGTCTCCACATTTATCAATCCAGAAGAAATAAGGGTAAGATAAAGGTCAGTGGAATTCAGGCTAAATTTTGGGGAAAAGAGTGGTCTGGCCAAACTGCCCCCAGGGCAAGAAAGCAGCCCATCCCCGCGGCTTCAAAGACCCTGGCCTGTGCACCACAGGGGAGCCAAAGCGATTGAGCTGCCTGGATCTGGATTGTGGTCTTGGGTGGTGGAACTGGGGTGCACTTTCACTGAGCCAAAGCTGATGGAGGCTGCAGCACCCCCCTAATAGCTCTGGCAGCTATGAAAATCCCAGCGATTTGGAACAGAGCTTTCCCCCCTGGAAGCAGAGTTTAACAGAGATAAAAAACCCCAACCAATTAATTGACTGTCCAACATAAGGAAAAGGAAGAAAAATAAGAACAGCAATAAATCTCTAGAATCCTTTTGTGAGGACAAAAAGGATCAAAGCATGCAACGGGAGGAAGACAGCCCAGTCAGAACTCCCACACCAATTGCTTCCAGGACACTTGAAGAATGCCTAGAAGTTATACATCAACTGAAAAAGGACTTTGAAAACCAAATAAGAGAAATGGAGGAAAAATTGGGAAGAGAAATGAAAATGATGCGAGAAAATCATGAAAAGAGAGTCAACAACCTGACTGAAGAAAACAACACTTTAAAGAATAGATTAACTCAAATGGCAAAAGAGGACCAGAAAGCCAATGAAGAGAAGAATGCCTTAAAAAGTCGAATTTCCCAGATGGAAAAAGAATCTCAAAAGGATTCTGAAGAGCATAATTCCTTCAGAACTAGAGTGGAGTAAGTAGAAGCTAATGACATTATGAGAAACCAAGATATTATTAAACAGTTATAAAGAAATGAAAAAATAGAAAACAATGTGAAATATCTCCTTGAAAAAACCAGTGACCTGGAAAATAGATCCAGGAGAGACAATTTGAAAATTATTGGTCTACCTGAAACCTATGACCAAAAAAAGAACTTGGAAAGCATCCTTTAAGAAATCCTCAAAGAAAACTGCCCTGATGTCTAAGAATTAGAGGGCAAAATAGAACTTGAAAGAATTCACCAATCACCTCTTCAAAAAGATCCCCAAAATAAAACTGCTAGAAGTGTTATTGCCAGGTTCCAGAATACCCAGCTAAAGGAGAAAATATTACAGGCTTCCAAGAGAAAACCATTTGAATACTGCGGAAGCACTATCAGGATAACCCAGGATCTGGCAGCTTCTACACTGAGGGATTGAAGGGACTGGAACATGATATTTTGAATATTAAGGGAGCTGAGATTAAAACCAAGAATCTACTACCCAGCAAAATTCAGCATATTATTACAGGGGAAAATATGGTCATTCAATGAGGTGGAGGACTTTCAAGCATCCTTGCTGAAAAAACCAGAGCTGAACAGAAAATTTGGCAATCAAACACAAGAAGCATGAGAAGGTAAACATGGGAAAGAAATCATAAGGAACTTGTCAAATTTAAATTATTCACATGCCAATGTGGAAAAATGATAACAGTAACTTATGAAACTTTTCTTAGCATGAGGAGTGGTGAAGGAAGTACAAATGTATTTATATATATAAATGTGTGTGTGTTTGTGTGTGTGTGTACCTACACATATGTCCAAATAGGAGGCTATATATGCGTATGAATACATATCTGAGCATGTGTATATTTGTGTATATAGAGGGTATAGGATGAATTGAATACGAAGGAATGATACTTTAAAAGGCAATATTCTGAGATGGGAGAGGACTAGAATGAGAGGAGACAGAGAGAGATGAAATGGAGTTAATCATCCCATATAGAAGAGGCAAGGGATAACTGTTACAATTTTACCTTCATTTATTCTCATTGACTATGTCTTAGGGAAGGAAGGATATCAACTGTAATGTGGGTATCATGCCAGACAGGAGAGTAGGGGGCATGGGGATGAGAGGCGAGATGATGGAGGGGAAGGCAGGGTCTGGGGGAGGGTTGCTGGAAGCACACACTTCAGTAAAGGGACAGAGACAGAGTAGAGAATAGAACAAGGTGGGGCAGGATAGGAAGGAGGGCCATATAAGCAGCCTCTCACAATAGATCCATGGTGGAGATGTCCTGCATAATTACACACGTACAGCCTGTATTGAATTGCTTGTCCTTCCAGTGGGGGTGGGTGACAAGAGGGGAACCGAAAGAATCTAGAATTTAAAGCTCTACATTCAAATGATAAAAAGCAAAACAAAACAATATATATATAATTAACTACATACAACTGGGAATTAAGAAATACAGGGATTGGGGTACCAATACCCTCCTTGCCCTACCCGAAAGTTAGAGTGGCATTGGAGTACGGCATAAAAGAGAACGGATTGGTGGAGGGGCTTTACAGTGGGATTGCTGTTTTAGGGTTGGGGGTAGAGGAAAGTCGGGGAGAAAATTTTTAACTAAAAATCTCGTGGAAGGCAATGATGTAAATAAGAAAATTTTAAAAAATTAAGTATAAAATAAAAATAATTAAAACAAAATATTCCATAACATAATTTGAGATTTCTCATACAAAAACTAGAATTCCTAGGAAGTATCCATTCATTAATTCAATCATAATTCATTCTTTCACTCAACAAATACTTACAGTTGTTGAAAAGATTAAATACAATAATGTTAGTAAAGTGCAGCATGGACCTTGAAGGACTAGATAGATGTTATTATTTACGAGTATGTGTGT
>JAQQSW010018799.1:0-11174 GCA_028646575.1 Pseudocheirus occidentalis | reverse complement strand
AGTATGGTGGAAACATCTGCAAAAGATGGCCAATTCAATAGAGTCCTATTAGCCAAGGTAGGTAAGTCACTTGTAAACCACAAAGTATTATGAAATTGAAGGAAGAAAGATGGTAAAGTACAGTAGGTCCACTTGTTTTGAGGAGTAAGAATAAGCCTGAAGTTCTAGCTCTAAGGCAATGTAACTGCGGGGAGTTACAACCCCTTCTGAGTCTTAATTTCCTCATCCGTAAAATGAACGTACTTTCACTATCTACCTACTGAGACTGTCATTATATAACGGCTTTAATAGCTTTTAAAGTGCTATATTAATGAAAGCTATTTTTGTAATGAACAAGAGACACAATCAGTAGTATAAAGGACAGAGCTATATGCTTAGGGTCAGCAAGATCTGGGTTCAAATCTTACCTCTGCCACTAGTTATGTGATGCTAGGAAAGTCACTTAAACTCTGACTCTCTATTTCCTCATTTAGAAACAAAGCTGCTGGATTAGAAATCTTTAATTTTCCTTTCAGCTCTAAAATCTTTAATCCTGCAAAGCTGCCTTCCATCTGGTTTTGAATTCTTATCCTTAGAATCCATTCATTCTTCATCTCTCTGCCTCTTCAACCTCTGCCTTTCTTCAAAACTCAGGCCTGGTGACACCTTCTACATGAAGCCTCTTCTGATCCTCCTCAAAATAAACCTGAAATTATTTATCATCACTGTGGATATAATTATATATTGACAGGTTGCTTTCCTGATGGAACATAAGCCCCTGCAGGGCAGGAGTCGTTTCATTTTTGCCTTTCTATCCCAAAGATCTATCATAGATTCTAACACACAGTAGGCACTAAAAATGATTGATCTAATAATGTGTTAAGAACAATGACAATTATAGAAGAATAAGAAAATGACACTATGCTGTAATCATGAGATATTAAGTTGGAAGGCAATAACCTATCCACACTAACCCTTCAATGAACTGGTACTGAATTTTTTGGCACGTAGAACAAAGATTGTGATTTTCCTTCTTTTCCTCAATTGCTAACTTATTTTTTCTCAAGAAAACAGCAATCAGAAATATCCTCATTGAAGTACTTTGTAGAAGTAAGGGATAGTCAGTTTCCAAATGGAAGGTTGGTTGGTCGCCATTTGTTGCTTCTATTGCTTCATGCAAGCCATGCACAAGACAATTTGTTTGGCAATGAACATTGCTTGGGTAAAATCAGAATAGCCTAGCCCATTGTCTGTGGCTTAAAAGATAAACTCCATAATCCTTCTGCT
Organism: Pseudocheirus occidentalis; assembly: GCA_028646575.1. Lineage (NCBI taxonomy): Eukaryota > Metazoa > Chordata > Mammalia > Diprotodontia > Pseudocheiridae > Pseudocheirus > Pseudocheirus occidentalis. The sequence continues at coordinate 9,908 of JAQQSW010018799.1, read as the reverse complement.
GTTTGTAATTTTACCATTCACAGACTCTTAAAGGCACCTTAGAGGCCACTGAGTCTTTGCCTTCTACCCAAAACAAAATGACTTCCCCAGTAGCCGTAACAGATGGAAAACCTGCGTGAATAACTCCTGTTACAAGAACTCATTATCTCATAAGGCAGCCTATTCTTCCCCTGCTGGATGGCTCTAGAAACAGTTTTCTAATTGTTAGAAAATTCTTGTATCAAAATAAGCCTTCCTGGCCATTACTCTTAGTTCCTTTTTGTTGTTGTTGTTTATTTTCTGGAAGAAGTACAAAAGTCTGGAATAGATGGTCTCCATGGTCCATTCCAACTCCAAATCCTATATTCCTTCTCTCTCCCTCTCCCTCGCTCTTTCTCTCTCCCTCTTTCTTTTTCTCTCCCTCTCTGCCCCCTCTCTCTCCGTCTCCCTCCCTCCCTCCCTCCCACTATCCCTCCCTCCCCCCCTCTCTCTCTCCCTACCTCCCTCTTCTTCTCTCTCTCTTTTTTTCCCCTAAGAGTCACTCAAACGCAAAAAGTCCATGGCTTTACATTATGTTTTTTATCTTTTTTTAGAGGTAGATGAATCATAGGACCACAGATTTAAAGTTTTAATGGCTCAGACAGAAAATCTAGCTCAATTCCATCACTTTAAAGATGAAGAAGATGAGCCAGAGAGAGAAATTTACTTGATCAAGGTTATGCTAAAGCCAAGACAAAAATCCTAGTCTGATTCCATTTTCAAGTTGTTTTCAGTCATTTCAGTTGCTTCTGACTCTTTATGATCCTATTTAGGATTGTCTTGGCAAAGATATTGGAATGGTTTGCCATTTCCTTCTTTAGTTCATTTTACAGATCAGGAAACTGAGGCAGACAGGGTGTAATGGCAATGTAAATGGTTAGATCTTTCCCCTCCACTCAGCCCCATGTGACCTGCCTGAGTTACATGAGTGTTTGGTGGGAGAAGCTTGCCAAGTGGGTAGAGCAGTAAGGGTGGAGCAGAGCCCAGAGGAAGTTGGTCAGAGCAGTTAGAGCTGAGGGAGGGAAAGAAAGCAGGCAAAGAGGTGTGAGTGTTTGTTTGTGGGAAGGTCCTGTAGGGGGAATGCTTGGGGACGGCGGTGCCCTCTGCATGGTTACTGTGTATAGATCTCTTTGTTGCTATGATGCATTTGGCTTCCTGGTGTTGGAATTCACCTTTCTGGTGCCTGAATAAATGTTTTGGGACTCTGTCTTCCATGTGGAGGGTCTCTTATATTTAGTGATTCAGAATTACACTGGTATATTCATAGCCGCTGCAGGTGCTGTAAATATTGTGTTGGTGCTACACTGGGTTAAGTGACTTGCCCAGATTCAAACAACTAATAATGTTTAAGGCAAATTTGAACTCTAGTCTTCCTGACTTCAGGCTTGGGGCTCTATTCACTGTGCCACCTAGCATTTAGCAGCATGGGGAGTTAGGAATCTGATCGTGGTTTTCTTCCTAACTGATTATGTGACCTTGAGCAGCACTACTTCTGTGAACTTTACTTCCACCTCTGAACATTGAAGGGATGTGATCACCAAGAGAATCACCAAGGGGTCTCTTGGCTCTGAAAGGAAAATAAAATTGAGCAAGCAACAAAAGCCAATAAAAAAAGTTAAGCAAATTCACCTGTTAGTGTATTTGGATTTTACACTAGCAATCTCAAATCTGTCTACTTATGTATCTGTCTGTCTATCTATCTATCTATCTATCTATCTATCTATCTATCTATCTATCTATCTATCTATCCTTCCATCCATCCATCCATCCATCATCTATCATCTATGTATCTATGTATGTATGTATCAATCATCTATCTATCTATATCTACCTATCATCTATCTATCTATCTATCTATCTATCCATCTATACATCCAACCATCCATCCATCTATCTATCCATCGATCCACTTATTCATTTTCTTAGAAAAATTCCTGGTTTGAAAGCTACTAAAGTGGAATGGCAACTCATTTGTAATGTATAATTTCAGTGAGGGTCAGAAGTTAAGTCACTTGCTGACAGTCCCACAGCCAGAGGCAATTCTTGAACACAGGACTTCCTGCCTCAGAGAACAGCCCTCTACTTAGTATGCTACACTCTTTTCACAGGTTAGGCATTCAAATGTGGGTGATTACTGGCTAAATTAAAGACTTTTAATTTCTGCAATGGACAAATAGTTAGGTAAGTTCCACAATTTGGAACCCATCTTTCCACCATCAAATATTTACTGTAAAACACAAGCCATCAGTAGAATCTGCACCCTTGTTCTTCCAGATTCCCAGTACTGAGCACTGCCCAGGTCCTGCCCGTCTCTGCAGTCTCTTGATTTACTGCATAATCTCATTGGAGATGTATGGCTCCCAAGGATGTGGGAAAGCGCTAATGCAGTATTGGCATCAATATGCTTTTGTGTGATGACGTGTATGACAGAATCATTCTTCTAACTTAATGATGATGAAAGTTCTTTCAGCTCTGATTAACAAGAAAAATACGAAGAGGAGCATATGCTTTTTAATTTTTCCCCCTGACCCCTAATATTAGCATAAGATAGACAGGGAATAGAACCAGAGAAAATCAGAACAGATCTCCCGGAGGTATGTTCTACTCCCTGATTTTTGCCCATTCTAGAATATGCCCATCCAGTAACTGTTTCAATGGGGCACTCCTGGCCATCTCATCTCCTGTGTCCTTTTCACAATGCCATATTGTTTGGATTCTCCATGTTCTTGACATTCTCCATCCTAACGGCCAAACTGATATTAAATGTTATAAATAACTGGATCAGGCTCAGGAAAGTGCCAGTAAAGAGGCCTCAGAGAAGCACTGAGAAGATTTATCTAGAGGTAACATGGTATAATGGACAGAGTCAGGAAGATACGGTTTCCAATTCTCCCTCAGAGACTTACTGTCTATGTGACCTTGGGCAAATCACTCCATCTCTCTGGGCCTGAGAGGACTGAAGTGAATGAACTCTAAAGACCCTTCCCATTTTAAACAGAAGACTCTTAAAATATCCTTTTGCTAAAGTCATGAGCTTTCTACTCCTTCCAGGTCAGCTTCCTAAATATCTTATTCTTTCTCAGACTAGAAAGTTGCTCCCCCTTTTCTCTGCCTTGTTGTCCAGTCCTTTTTCAGCTGTGTCCAATTCTTCATGATCCCATTTGGGGTTTTCTTGGCAAAGATACTGCAGTGGTTTGCCATTTCCTTCTCCAGCTCATTTCACTGATGAGGAAACTGAGGCAAACAAGGTCAAGTGACTTGCCCAGGGTCACACAGCTAGTAAGTGTCTGAGGCCAGATTTGAACTCAGGAAGATAAGTCTTCCTGACTTCAGGCCTAGCACTCTGCCCACTGTGCACTGTTTCTTGGCAACTTTCTTCCATGGATCAACCTCTCAGCTCTTCATTCTCTTCCTCTCAACCGTCTTCTTCCTTCCTCAACCTAAATATAAGGAAAATCTCCTCTCTTCTTACAGAACAAAACAGAACTCTATTCACTGTGTCATCCAGCTGCCTTTTTCTCTGCCTAGCCGAATGTTACCCATCCTTCAAGGCCCTTTTTCAATCCCTTGGGCACCATGATATACTGAGAATGCTGGGCTTGATGCTGGCCACAACATTGCTCTCCGCCACTGACTCAACTGTGAGAAAGCAATTCGTCTTTTCCAAGACTAAGTTACTCCAAGTATAACAGGTTGGAGATACAAGTCCCAGAAAGATGATATGATATACCCAGGTCACACAGCTAGTAACAAGCAGTGCTGGGATGTGAACCCAGGACCTTTGACTCAAAACCTTGCCCACAAATGTGATGCTGTATTATTTTATAATTATCTCCCCAGGGATGAACATAGAGAGCAAACACTGATTTATATCACTTCTCTATTATTGTCAATGCCTAGTACAGAGCTAAGGATGTAATAAGAGATCAATAAATACATACTGAATTGAATTAGTAAGGTTCATAGCTCTTCCTCATTCCCTATCCTTCAGCCCATTGGGATGACTCCTTCTCTCTGGGCCCCCTGGGGAACTTTCAACGTCCTGTTTATCCTCTGGTTCCTTTATTGTTATTGTCACAGGATTGGGGGATTGTTTTCACGCTCTTTGCAGTGTCTGAATTTTCTCTTGCCAACGATATTAGAAGCTCTCAGAAGAGAACTTCCTCTCTTTTTTCCCCCTTTTGATAAGCCATAGCTGTTTGTTTTCCAATTAAAGCAAACACACCAGAGCTTACACATTCAATAGAAATTGTCTCTCTCCAAGTAGTCACTGCAAGACTTGATTTCACTGATGCTCTAACTTTTCCAAATATGTCTCTGCTTTAGGACCAAGCCTTAAAGGAAGGGAGAAACATCCAAGAAAATCAACCTAGTTGCTTCACTCATCGGTTAGAGCCATTAAGAATAATAACAATTACTATCATCATCATAATGATGCTAGCATTTATACAGTACTTTGAAGTTTTCAAATATAACCTCATGGGATGATCACTACATCCCTGGGAAGTATCCCCATTTTAGAGATAAGAAAATTGAGGCCCAGGAAGTTTGAGTCACTCGCCCAGGGTCCAGGGTCGCACAGCTAGAAAGTGTCCAAGGCTAGACTGGAACTTAGATCTATCTTAGCTTCTGTCCTGGTGTACTACCAACTGCACCACCTAGGCAAAGTAATCACTCACTTCAGTCATTTCAGTTCCACAAAGTTATTAAGCATCTACAATTTGTATTTTTTTTTGTCTTAACCATTCACTGGACTGGGCTCCAAATTTTGGCTCTTAAAAAAATACAGCCTACTATCTTAGGATGAAGATTGATCATCCTTCTGGGTATTGATGTGAATATTTCCACTGGCCCTGACATCAGATTTTTTTAAAAAGGGTTTTTTTAAAGGAATTCTAGCAAGAATCAATGAGTTTGATAAAGAACAAAGTTCCCTGAGACTCAGACAGATTAATGACTTGCCTGGTGATGAAGAGTTAGAAAAGATCTGAGTCAGAACTTGAACCCAGGTCTCTGTAACTCTGAGTACAATATATTATCTGCAAACAACCACCATCATCATTGCCCTCCCAACAATTAAAATTTATATAGAGGCTTTAAGGTTTGAAAAGCACTTTAATATACCTTCTCACTTGAGTTTAACCACAACCTTGGGGAGGAGGGGAGGCAGAGGATAGGTGTACCATTTTATGGATCAGGAAATAAAGACTCAGAAAAGTTAAAAGACTTTCCTATGATCCTATAGAAAGGAAAAGTCATAGCCTGGATTCAAATTCTGGTTTTTGTGACTTCAAGTCCAGAACTGTACACCAGCATGCTTTTGTAGCTCCATTACTATCACTACCACCACCACCAAAATCATAAAAATCACCATCAGCACCCTCAAAATCACAACCATTAGTATCACTACCACCACCACCACCACTACCACCATCAAAATCACCACCACCATCACAGTCATTACCATAGCATTATCATCACCATCACCATCACCTTAATAATCATTTACATTTTGCTTTAAGATAGTCATTTCTTTTTTTTTTTGCACACATTCCACTTCCCTAGATCCTCACAGAAACCTCGTATATTAGTGTCCCTGTATTTAAAATGAGTAAACTAAGGCAGAGACTATTTCGGTGACTTTCCTATGTTTACACAATTAATAAATGACAGAGGCTGGGACCCGTGTCTTTTTGAGTCCAAGGCCAGGACATCGTCCACTATGTCACACTGAGTCTCAGAGTGTGAGTAGAGCCTTAAAAAGTTGAAGTAGACAGAAGGAGGGTAGGGTAGTAAGCCCGGTAGACTCATGTGGAAAATTCATTTTCCGGTATTTTCCTTACAAAAATCAGTCTCCTTTCCTTATGTTCACACTGACTATTTTCCCACTGGGTGCTGCATACAAGGAGCCTAAGTGAGAATGCTTGAGAATTTCCTTCTCCAGTGAAAGAAGCAAATCCCCATAGGCCATGGGGAAACAGCTGAGCCACTGGTGCATCAGGGGATGGCAGGAACAAATATGCCTTTAATCTTGATGATATGCATAGCCTCTAGCTCTCTATTATCTCCAAGTCTGCCTATAACATCCTCTGGCTTTAAGAGCCCTTCACAACCTGACCCTTTTGTTTTTAACCCTTCCAATTTTCTTATACTTATATACACCTTACATAACCCTCCATTAACACTCTTATATACACCTTGCATACACTTATATACTCCTCCATATACTCTACCATCTGGCAACATTAGCCTTCTTGATATTCCTTACAAAAGATACTCCATCTGCCACCTCCATGCTTTTCACTGATTGGCTCCATTGACTGGAATGCTTCCCCTTCTCACCTAGGCCTATTGGCTTTCCTGGCTTCCTTCAAGATTCAGCTCATATCTTACCTTTTGCAGGAACCCAACTACTCCCTCTGTCCCTGAGCTCCTAATAGTGTCTTCCTTCTGAAACTAGCTCTTGTAGACACTGAATATATTTACATATGCAGTTATTTGCATACTGTCTCCCTCATCAGAATGAATGATCCTTGAGTTCAGAAACTGTTTTTGTCTCTCTTTATTTTCTGCCTTTATTTATATCTGCCTTTTCCTCTATATCTTTTCTGCCTCTATCTCATGGTTTAGCATAATGTCTGGCACATACTGTTTAATAAATATTTGTCTACTTCCTACTGTCTGACCACTTAATCATACATGGTTACTATTGACTTATTGACCAGGAAATCATCAAGAAACTAGGAGTTAGGCTCCTAGCCCTTGGCCATGCAATAATGGTGAGAGTAAGACTCATACAGGGGTCAACAGGTAAACAGGTTGTGATGAATTTGAAGGCCCAGAGTCATTACAATATACCTCTGCCTAGTGTCAACTGTGCCCAGATCTCTCACCAATGTTGAATTTCTACTACATGCACACAAGATATCCTGTAGATGAACATACAAATAAACACATACCCATACTCAGGTTTCCTGGATGCCTTCTCACAAAGGTCAGTACATTAGTAGAGCACACAGAATCACCCAGAAAAAACAGACATTCAGAAACCCAAGCCCAAAACAACTAGTATTTCTGACTACAGCCAGAGTCCCTCCAACTTCTCTTATCCTTCTCACATGTGTTAAAAATGATTCCCTTTTATGTCTTCCTTGAATGTCCCAGAACGCCCTCCAAAGAGGTGGAACCGTCATTGAGCTCTTCTGGTCCAAGGAACAATCTCCACCACTCAGCTGCACTCTCTTCCCCACAATGTCAATGCTAAGTTCCATCGAGGGGTATCTGGGCAAGAAGAAACCTTAGATGGCATCTAGTCTCAAGAAAATGAGAATCACAGAATTTCAGGCTCAGGGACTTGCTGGTGTTCTCATAGTTATTCAATAGACCAACTAACCTAAGAATCCAGATCCTCTGATTTGGTCCAGTATGTTTTCTTTATCACTTCAGTTTGCGTTAAATCCCTTGGTTTTACATAAATTCTCTCACAAATCTAACCCTTGAAATGCTCCTTCTTTTTCATATAACTAGGGATTTTTCAAATGAGATTCATGAGCTTTTAAAAAATAACATTTTATAACTGTATCTCAATGTAATTTGTTTTCCCTTGTAATCCTATGTATTTTTAAGCATTTAAAAATATTTTGAATAGGAATCCATATGCTAAAGGAGTTTTAACACACACACACACACACACACACACACACACTTTAAGAACCCCCGAAATAAACCAATGTCAAAGGTCATCACTGAATTAACCAATTGGCTAGTTCTTCCTTAAAATGATTCCAGTGAAGGTTACAATAATATAGACCAATGAGAAAGGGGTGGAGTGAGATATGGCCCTGTGATTGCATCTGTTTGACTGCAAATCCCAAGGTAGAAACTCTCTCCACTTATGCAGATAAACAATTCATTCTATATTGTCCCTAAGAGCTGAACGTCACTTGCCCTTGTCCCCTCCGCCATTCACCATCATCTTAGGAAAGGATGGACATAGCAGAATGTGACAATACAGTATGTTGTTGCTGTTGAGTCATTTCAGACATGTTTGACTCTGTAATCCCCTTTGGAGTTTTCTTGGCAAAGATATTGTAGTGGTTTGCCATTTCCTTCTCCATCATTTTATAGATGAAGAAACTGAGGCAAACAGGGTGAAGTGACTTGCCCATGGTCACACAGTTAAGAAATGTCTAAGGCCAAATTTGAATTCAGGAAGGTGAGGCTTCCTGACTTTACACCTGACACTGTATCTGCTGCCTCACCTAGCTACTCCAAAATACAGCATGATGCTATCATTAAGGTTTGCTATTATAGCTGGGGATGCATCATGGTGCCCAGACTTTAACTATTTTACAGGATGATACAGATCCTGGTTACTCTATAAAGCAATAGATGAGTCTCATTTCCCAACAATAATATAGTATGTTCTGAAACTTGTGGGATTTGTAACTACATTCTAAAATGTCTTCAAGGGGAAAAAAGTTACTACTAAATTATACTTTGTGTTAAACATTTTATGAGTCTGTAGCTACAGAAAGCAAGACCATAACATTTTAAGTGTCACAGAGAAAATTAGTCCTCTTTACATTTTAAAAAATGAAAAATAATATTGTGACCTTTAATGGGAAATCACACCCAGAAAACCAGATAAAAATAATCTAATATCTATAAATATATCACCCTGAAATCCTCTTAGAACGCTCTATTCATAGGCAGTGCAGTGAATCTCCAGCTCTTTGCCTCAAAGGCCCATTCATGAAAAAAGCAATGCTCACTTTGAGATGTCAAAATCAGAGGGAAACGGGATTTTTTCAAAAACAGACACCGACACTATAATATTGCCTTTCTCCCGGATAAGACATTTACTCCTCATCCCAATGGAGCATACAGCCATTTAAAGCATATATGCTTATTTCAACAGACTATAGACTATTTATCCATTTCTTTGGACTGAAAATCAAAATCTTACCAGGAACTTGTAAAAACTGGCATTCTCCCAGCTCTGAGGCCGACATCTATTTCATGAATGCAAAATGTAGTTCAATTCCTTTCCAATCTATTCAATCTGCTTACAGTAGATTCCATTCATTTCAACAAACATTTATTAAACACCTTGTATGTTCAAGGCACTGTGGAAGGTACCAGAATGAAAACCAAACATCTTTGTCATTGAAGAACTTGCATGCTATGAAGGGACATGTTATGTATACAGATGAATAAATACCAAATAATTTTAGAAAAGAGAGAGCATTAACAAGTAGGGGGGTCTGAATAAGGAGCCCAAACGATATGAAGAAAGAGTTTTCAAAAGAACTTAAAGCTATCAATAATCTGGAAGAGGGCTACAGGTCAATAATATAAAAAGAAAGGCAGGGGATAACAACCCTGAGGTTTCACCTGACATCCAGAAGACTGGCAACAATGACAAAATATGGGACTAGTTGTCACTGGAAGGGCTATAGAAAGACAGAACACTAATGTATTGTTGGTAGAATTGTTATGAAAGCGACGGAAATGCTTACTGCCTTTCACCTAGAGATTCCATTGTTCGACAATCATTCAAGAAGTCAGGGACAAAAATAAAGGCTCCATGGGCAATCTGGAAATATGCCCAAAGGGCTATAAATAATTGCATACCCTTTGACCCAGTAATACCACTTTTGGGGTTGTATCCCAAAGAGATCATAGAAGTGGGAAAAGGTCTCATATGTACAAAAATATTTATTGCAACTCTCTTTGTGGTGGCAAAAACTGGAAATTTAAGGGATGCCCATCAATTGGGGAATGGCTGAACAAATAATATGGTATTGGTATATGAATGTGATGGAATATTATTGTGCTATGAGAAATGGGAAGGAGATTGACTTCATAATTACGTGGAGAGGCTTATA
>JAQQSW010018798.1:0-11174 GCA_028646575.1 Pseudocheirus occidentalis | reverse complement strand
AAAAAAAAGATCTTTGACCTTCAGGCATGTGCCTAGTAAACTGACTACTAGGTCAAAGGTTATGAACAACTTAGTCACTTTTGTCACATAATTTCAAATTGTTTTCCAGAATAGTTGAACCAGTTCAGGAGTTCTGCTCACAGTAACGTGCTCATGTTTCCACAGTCCCAACCACATTAACTTCTGTTGTTATTGTTGTCTTTGCCAATTTGATAGGTGTCAAGTAAAAGGGATTTGAAATTCTGAAATTCCCATCCTAGGAAGGAATGAAGGAGTGTGTTATAAGTGTTGCAAATGGTCTTGGCAAGGAAGAAGCAAAGATAAATGTGTGTCTAACAGGGTTACCAGCCTGGTAGGTCAGGGGTATAAAGTAGCTCCACCTTATTTAGATTTTTCAAAGCATTTGACTGAGTATCTCTATTCTTGTGCACAAGAATGAAATATATGGGCTAGGTAATAGTACAGTTAGGAGGATGTGGAAATGGTGGAAAGACAGGGCAATGGGTAGATTAAAGGATGGATGTCAACTTAGTTGGAGATTTTGTTGTTGTTATTGTTGCTTTTTGGAGGGGGGAAGGCAGGGCAACTGGGGTTAAGTGACTTGCCCAAGGTCACAGGGCTGGTAAGTATTAAGTATCTGAACTCAGATCCTCCTGACTCCAGGGCCAGTGCTCTATTCATTGTGCCACCTAGCTGCCCCCAATTGGAGATTTTTTTACTGTCCTTTCCCAGGAACTGGTCTTTGGAGGTGTGCTGTATGCATTTTTAATCCATGATTTCTATGATAGCATAGATATTTTTGTTGAATCGGTAAACAGAGTTGGTGGGGGATGATAAACATACTTGATAGTACAGTCAAGATAAAAAAAATTCATTCCCACCATTCTAGATGGGCATAATCTCATTGTCACAAAATTTAATATGCGAATACAGATGAATATAAAGTTTTACATTTGCACATTAAAAAAACCCTTATCTAACAGTATAGGAAAGGGGAAATGTGGATAGAGAACAGTTTGTGGGTATTGCAAAGGCCCTCCCTTAGAACCTGTTCAGAACCTTGCCCATCCCAGTTCCAAGTGACCATGTTAGAGCTTTGGAGTTTATTCCTGTCCGTGTGGTCATCGAAGATTTGGAAAGCCCTTGGTCCTTCCCCGGAGTTTCTAACTCACTCTCTTGCCTGGATTCTCCTGTGGAGTGTGTTCTGTTTCTAATACCTCTCCCCCCAGGAAGGGGGGAGGGTTCTTCAATAAGTGACACTTGCCTCCATCCCAGTTTTGCTTAATAACCCTTCAACTCAATTAGGTGAGCTTGTACCCGGGCCTCTGACTGGCTTTTCTATTTTGTGTTTTCTTGGCTGGCTAGGTGGTAGGGCATTATTCTTAGGGTGAATATGCCTAGGCTTGAGGTGACAGTGAGTTCAGGTTGTTCAGACACGCTGGGTTCTATTTAGATTCAAATTGCCTGTGGCAAGAACCCTGCCATTGAAGAAAAGACTCAAGACTAACTCTTTTACCAGCAGAAGTGAACAGGGAATATTTTAAACAGTGCCAAACTGAGGTGAAATGTGAGACACCTAGTCAGCAATCCATCCACCTGTTTGATGAGGGGGTTTAATTGTGAACCTCCAAGCAGATTCTAACATCAAGTTTTTATTGAATTCTGTTTTTAAATTGCTATTACTGTGTTCTGTGAGGTTTTGGTTTTTTTAAGCATTTCTTTTGTATGTGAGAATAAATTTCCAGTTCTATGTCAGATTTATAGTATCACCGAGCACCTTTTTACTCCTTTCTTTTGGAGAAACCCTAGATGTAAGCTATACCCCAAGTAATTGATAATTTGAACTTGAGGCACTAGGGTTTAGTGAACTGAAATGTGTGAGAAAAGAGAGTCTAAACCCTAGCATTAGAGACAACAGGCTCCCCAGGCTGAACGTGGTTCAGAACATACACCCAAATACAGAACACGGAATGAGCACAGTCCCCCATTTCTATTGTGGACCCATGTTCCTCAAGGTTAAACATAAAAAATATGTAGAGGTTTTCACAGCTTACAAATTCAAAATGAGTCAAGAGTATGTTATGACTGGCTATCAGAAATTTAATGCTGACCTAGATTATAGAGAAATAGTGTCCAGAAAGCCCTCCTCAGGCTATGTCTTGAACATTGTGTTCAATTCTAAGTGCCACAGGTTAGGAAGAACATTGATAACCCAGAGTGCATCCAAATGAAGGGGCCATGTTGGTTAGGGGATTGGAGATCATGCGTATTAGAATTATTTGAAGGAACTGGGGATAGTTTTCCCAGAAAAGAGAATATTTAGGGTAGACATGAGAGTTCTTTTAATTATTTAAGTATCTTTTTTGTGGAAGAGGGACTAGGCTTGTTTTGTTTGGTCCATGAGGAACACAAGGGATAATAAAGAAAAGGTGCAGAGAGGCAGGATGAGTCTTGGTGGAACAAAAAACTTCCTAAGAATCCTAAGGATTCCTGGATTCCTAAGAATCCAAAAGTGGCTGAAGAAGGCTTTTGCTCACTGGAGCATTTTTTAATAGAGGCTTAGATAACTACATTTTGGCAGTATTATAGGTGGAATTTTGATTCTCTGAAATAATTTCCCATTCGGATATTCTGCGTTTCTCAGAATCATAGGACCTTTAGTCATACATGTAGAGCCAGAAGGAACCCTAGGGGCCATCAAGTCTAATCTTGAAGTCTGTTTCATGGTCAGTAGCCATATTTGAAATATTTAATGATTTAGAATCAGCTCTGTATCCTGTACATATAAAGGGTCTCCATGCCCTGTTCTCTAATATCTGATCTCCCACATCTTTCCATGGGGGCAACCAAGATTTATTCCAATTTAGAGCACCTAGACCATAATTAACCTGGATAGATACAATCTCATAGAGAAGGAAATTAATTCTCTTAAACCAACTTAGATGTGTGCTAGTTATGTTACCCTGGGCAAGTTACTTAACCTCTGTTTCCTCAGCTATAAAATGGGTATAATAAGAGCTATTATACCTATTTCACAGGACTGTTGGGAGGATGAAATATGATAACATAGGAACCTTGCTTTGGGAATTTTAAATTGTTATAGAAATAGCAATGGTGATGATATAAATATAAAGAGCAAGTTTCTGGTGCCTTGCAGCATCTCCCCTAATCACAGGGTAGGGTAGGATAAAGGGGACTTTTTCTGGGTTCCTTGCATCGCTATCCTATCAAAGACATTGGGAAACACACTGGTCCTACTCCCAGGAAGAAGTGTTCATGGAGTCCCCATAGCATCATAGATCTAGAGCTGAAGGTATTTAAGAAGTCATCTAGTTCAGCCTCATCATGTTACAGATAAGGAAGCTGAGGCCAAGAGTGATGAGGCGACGTGCCCAGAGTGATGCAACTAGTAAGTGGCACAATCATGATTCTAACTTAGCTCTTTTGACTCCTAAGCTCAGCATTCTTCCTAGTGAGTCATGCTTTTTTCACAATAATGGCTTAAATTTATATCATTTTAAAGTTTACAAGGTTCTCACAAATAACATTGATTATCTTCGAGATTATAGGATTTGGAGCCAGAAGGGACCACACAACTCCCATGGTTCAACTTCCTCATTTTTTCAGATGAGAAATTATCTCAGAGGGAGGAAGTTACTGGCTCATAGAGTTCTCTGCAGTTAAGGTTTAATATTTAGCTTCTGAACCCCCTATAAAGACTAGAAGCTGGGAATGTGGGTATCATGGAATAATAAAATGTCAAGAGTAAGAAAGAACCCCAGAGTTCCCCTAATCCAGCTGATCTATGATGCCCAAATTCCTTCTCTCTAACCTTGAGGCAGCTAATGGTGCAATGGTTAGAATGCTATGACTGGAGTTAGGAAGATCTGTGCTCAAATATAATCTTGAACATTTACTAGCTGAGTGACCCTGGGCAAGTCACTTAACCTCTCTCTTCTTCAGTTTTCTAAATTGTACAATGAGGATCAAGGGTTGTGTGAAGATAAAATGAGGCATTGCCTGGAAAATAGTAGGCACTTAATAAATTCTTGCTCCCTTCCCTTTCTAATCTAACTCTGGAATAGCAATTAAGTAATGTTAATTCTCCACCCATTAATAGACCTCATGTGGAGCCTATTAAGGGAAGTTTGTTTTTTTAGGAAGGCCCACACCTTTTGTTAATTTCTAAGTAGGCACTGAGTCACAGAGGGTTGTGATGCTTTCTGGCTCTAAAAAGGGTATATATGTATGTATATATATATATATATTCTGAGATTAGTATTTTGCTTTGGGGCTCACTCATTGGAAGGGTATTCTTGTGATTTGACTAGATAAAACTCTGGGTAGCAGTTAAGTAGCCCCTGGCTTTGAAAAACCCAGATATTGGTGCTTCTCTCTCAGGTAACTATGTATGGATTGCCTTGGTCACACAGTTGGATCTGTCTGTTGGTCTGTGCTAATTTCTTGGACATTTGGAAGCCCTGTCTGTTGATCTTTATTTCTCTGCTTGTATTTTATCTATTTTCTTTCTTTGGATTTTCTCTGAAATTCAGGGTGCTGACTTTTCCTCTGAACTAATGAATGTATTTTAAAAAATTGCTTACCCCTAGTAAATAATTTCCTAGCAAACCACACGCCAGTGTGGTTGCCCTATACAAGGCCACGCCAATCAACTGCCCAATGATTCCAGTCACCATGCCTTCAACTTACCTGTCCCAAAATACGTACTCCCTGTCCGCCACTCCCTTGTATGCATTATCTTACACATTAGAATGTGAGCTTCGTGAGGGCTGGGATTATCTTACTTGTCCATTTGTTCCCCCCAGGGTTTAGTAGAGGGCCTGGAATATAGCAAATGTTTAACAAATGCCTATTCATTCATTCATTCGTCTGAGTATGGAATAGATCCTATATTCAAACATGGTTCCAAATCCAGGACTCTTTATGCTACAAGCCACTGCCCTGAAATTCCTTTCTTTAGGCACCGTATTAAACATGTTGATTGTTGTTGTTCCATTATTTTTCAGTTGTGTCTGACTCTTTGTGACCTCATTTTGGGTTTTCTTGACAAAGATATTGGAGTAGTTTGCCATTCCTTCTTCAGTTCATTTTTACAGATGAGGAAACTGAGGCAAACAGGGTTTAGTGACTTACCCAAGGTCACTCAGCTAGTAAGTGTCTGAGACCAGATTTTAACTCAATGAGTCTTAATTGCTTCAGACCAGGTACTCTGTCCTCTATGTCACCTACCTGCCCTTTTGCTGCCTAGTAACACACTTCAAGTGAATTATGGGTTAATTAGGTGCTTGTAGGTTGGCCTGGGAACCTAAGTGTTAGTTGTTGAATTGTCTCTATGGAAGAAGGCATTCCAAGTTCCAACAGGCTGACCAAAGAACTTTTGGAACATAATCTATTTATATTTTAGGAACTGCCTGTGACTTAAAACAAAATCAGTGTGCAGCAATAATACCCACCTTGTTTCTACACTGTTTTAGGATGGGTCTGCAAATAATACAGTACTGTTTTGCAACATAAGTATATCTTAAGTTAATAGAAGTGGAAAATTCCAGTAATGGAAGGGCCCTTAGAGTACTCTGGGATTCCTGAAACATGAATTTTTCTCTTCAATATTTCTCCCAAGTAGGCCTCTCCCTTCTCCTTGAACATCTCTAGTGATGGGGAACTAACTATTAAAGTGAGGAATTCCTAGGCTAAACAGATTTAGATCCAGAAGGGACTTCAGAGGTCATCTATTCCAAATTCCTTAATTGACAGTCAAGTGTAGAAGAAAGAGCTCACTGGACTTAGAGCCAGAAGACAGAAATTTTAGATGTGTGACCTTGGGCAGGTGGCTGAATCTCCCTGAGACTCTGTTTCTTTATTTGTAAAATATCTGCATTGCCTGCCTCGTAGGATGTTTATAAATATCAAATGAGATGACATATGTAAGGCATTTCATCACCATCAGGAGCTATATAATTCCAAGATATTATTATTCATGCATGTAAAAACACTTTGTGAAGCACCGTACAGATGTAAGGTATACCTGTACTGAGAGGCAACTTTATCCTTCACTTGATTCCTCCTCCACTGACTCCTCTTTGAGCAGGGGTGACTCATGGTCACTGAAGGCTATGTTAACAGAGTTCACAATCAGCTCTAAGTCTTATTATGTTGGAAAGGTTTCAAGTTTCAATCAATCAACCAATTAATCCACAAGCACTTATTAATTGGTTACTATGTGCTAAGCTCTATCAAAGTTATGAAATATATAAAGAAAATGTTAAAACCCCAGATGACTCCTGCCCTTAAGGAGTTTTAACCATCTAATGACAGAGACAATGTTTATATAAATAGGAATGCACAGAATAAATATCAAGTCAATGTAAGATAGTCTCAGAGAAGATACCGCCAGCTGGGCGATGAAGAAAGCCCTCTTATCAATGATGGAATTTGATGTTGAATCTTGAAGGAAGTCAACGATTCTAAGAGGCAGAGGTGAGGATGGAGAGCATGCCAGGTACAGAGACGAAAGATGACAGCTAGAACAGAATCCTGGTAATAGGATGTACCTCATCCAAAAACTGACCTAGTCAAGACTCAAAGAGGTTGTTCACTTTTTTTTTTTTGGTTATTATGGTTCAGAGAATCAGTCAGCTAAGGGACAGGGATATTACACTGTGTGTTAGTGAAGGGAAAACCCCAAATGATGAGAACAGGAACTTGGGGGAGGGAGAAATCCTGTAGGCCACTGCAAGAGGTGTCAGTGGGCACGAAGAAGGAAATGAGTTGAGGAGGCAAAGGCTGAAATTAGGAAATGCCTTTTTTCCTTTCTAGTGAAAAGATGAGGCAATCACAGGTTTTTCGCATATGTAATGAGCGCCCGAATAATTTCCAGTGTTGTGATGTGTGAAGACCTTGTGAGTTTTGCATCCTTTTATTTTTTCATTTCCTAGGAAATGAGCTAATTGGGTTTGTACATCGTAGAATGTTAGAAGCAGAAGGGACTTTTAGTAATACTCTGGTCCATCTATGTTTTTTGTCTCATGGATGAAGAAATAGAAACCCAGAGAGGTGAGATGACTTCTCTAAAGTTATGCAGCAAGGTGGCAGGAGAGTCAGGATTAGAACCTGGGTCTCCTGACTCTAGGTTGGTGCTCTTTTTCCTATACACTTGAACTTCACACTCAATCCTATGACACTTATCCCATGTACCTAGGACAGAAAAATAAGCAAATATTTTACTGTAGTTTTCACTTTTAAAAATTTGATATTACTATTTACAATTATATATTATGTACTACTACTACCATTGCTATTACTACTACTATTATTACTACCTACTACTGTTACGACAACAATGATGACGACAACTACTACTACTACTACTACTACTACTACTACTATAACCACTACTACTACTACTACTACTACTATTACTACTACTACTACTACTACTACGACTACTACTATGACTACTACTACTACAACCACTACTACTACTACTACTACTACTACTACTACTACTACTACAACCACTACTACTACTACTACTACTACTACTACTACTACTACTACTACTACTACTACTACTGCCAGCAGCAAACTTCCCCCCTTTCCCCCCAGTCAGGCTTCCCTGACACTCGGTGGACATTTCCACATCATGTTGCTTCTCTTCAGTCCATCATCATAACCCTCTCTCCTCCAATCTCCCTGGAAGCTTGGGCTCCACCCTTGGGATGCTGGCTGTAACAGGTGAGCTTTTGCTTTCTCTTTCCCAGAACCAGACCAGCATTCTAATTCCTAACTTCCTTTTTTATATCACTTCTCTTTCCCACCCCTACCCCCCACTTCCCCATTGGAAATTAAGCTCCTTGAGGTCAGGAGAGATTATCTTGCTTGTTTGTATTTGAATCTCCATTTTGTAGCATAATGCCCAAGGGTAAGTTCTTAATAAATGCTTTCTCATATATATCTTTATCTATTTATTAAGCAAAAATAGCTACCAGACTGACTTAAGAACAGATGAAGGTTAACTAGCCCATGGTGACTGAGTCAAATGTTTTTAGTTTTTCCTGCTCAGAGTTCATTGAAAATTCCATTCCTCACACAGACAAAGTCAACTGAGCAGACACACTTGGTTAACTCTTGTAGACATAGAAGAATTTTTCATTTTGGACCAGGCTTGTGATTTCATTAGTGTAGGGAGTGACCAATTGAGTTAATTTCCTCTACCAATGCAGGTGGCATAGGCTCTGCAATTTATAATCTTATAGAGTGAGAGGTCTGAAGCATTGAAAGGTTGAGTGACCTGCCCCTGGTCACATAGTATGTGTCAGAGTCAAGACTTGAACCTAGCTCTTCTTCACTCTAAGGAGTTGGCTCTCCATCCATTACTCCATGCTATCTCTCATTAATGTTGTGGAATTTATCATGGTGAGAGGTCTTTTAAAATAAAAATGACCAAGTTGTGTATTATTGAAATGAAAACTTTTTTCCATTCTTCTTTCATATTTGCCAAAGTCAGATTTCTGAATTTTTTATTCCTGTCTGGCCAAACTTTAACCTAGTCCATCAACTTTGCATTTATTTTACTGACTTCAATTAATTCTACTTCTGCTTTTTAAAACACTTGCCCAGCCTTTTCTCTTGCTGTCTTTGCCGATAGAAAAGAACAAGCAATTCTCTTAGAATTCACGCATAACCAAAGATCTAAATCAACAATTTATATCTGTCTGTTTCCCTGCCTGATTTTCCAGTTGAAGAGGATGCAACCAAGCAGATTTTTTTTTGCCTAGACTTCACAGAGAGCAGTGACGTTTTGACCTTGTCATTAAGGAGAGTTCTGAGAAGGATTTGGAGATTACATCTTGGTTGAGTTATGCTGAGGAAGGAGGATGGGCTGGAGGGTCTGAGTGTACTCTGTCCTTAGGCTCCCATATTTCCCTATGCCTTCTGTGAATTTTTTGTGGGTGGTTTGTTTTTATGGGTGATGAAAGTCATGAAGCTATGGGTAAAGCCAGTGGAAACAGTTGAGCATGGACAGAGCTAGTGAGGGCTACAGACACAGTGTCCATTCCCACTTTCCATTCCCACTCCTCTGTCCAAGTAAGAGCAGCACTCCAGTAACTGTCCAAACCTCTGTTTACTCATCCTCTTTTTTTCCCGAGGAAGAAGGGGAAGAGAGAGGAAGAGAGACAAGAAAGTCATCCATCTGAGGTTGTTAGCAAATGAAAGCAGGCATCATTTGTGTCTACTGTTTCCTAACCATACTTCTCTGCGCTAATTTTCATTTGTTTGATAAAGAGGAGTAATGGTGGCCACCAAAATCCACCATGGGTCAATGTGATTATTTTTTAGAGATTCTTATGTGTCTGCTAATACATCTACTACATATTACCTACCCAGGTAGAAAGTAGGTTCCTTGAGGTCTGGGGACTGTTTCCTTTCTGTCTTTGTAGCCCTAGCACTTAGCATATGCTCAGTATTTAGTGAATACTTATTGATTGATAGACTGATTAATAACATCTACTTTATGGGATTGTTGTGAACACTGGATGAGATAACATGGATTTTGCAAATGTGAAAGTGCTATATAAGCATCAATTTATTATTATTATTATTGCTATTATTAGTATTGCTACCTCATTCTTATCTCTTTTTGATAAGTTCAAATAGTATCTGTCCTGGGGACCAGTTGCTGTCCAGCTTAGTAGCTGGAAAGATTTTCTGTTTAATGTTCTATAGACTATTGCTTAGGTAAAATAACTGCTTTTTGGACTGGAATAAAAGTATTAGGATATTAACTTATCCTCTACAGGTTCACCATAAGCATCCTTAGTACAACTTCAGTAGCAGACAGGATCCCAGGGCTATATCTGTACCCAATCTTCTTCCCACATGAGTTTGATTTCCTTTGCCAGGTCTCTATATTTTGAAAGCTTCTTATTCCACATAGTTTGGAGATTGTGGGTATTTGGTACTGTGGTAAGTTCACAAGTTTTTATAGACTGATGTTATGTCCAGGTGATTGTGGCTAACAGTTGTCTGTCGTAATGATGTAATTCTTGTTCTCCAGGGTATTTTGAAGTTTGAATTTGTAGCATGGTTGTATTGTCCCTGGAGGACCTTTTGATTCCATTTTAAAAAAATCTTACCAGCTGCATCCAGAGATAAACTATGTTCATTTGCATTAGATAAATTCAGTAACACACCTGCTTCATCCTTTACTACCACTTGTGAAGGGACATCTACTTATTTCTAAAAGTATTATCTATTTATCGTATGCTCTATGAATGTTCCTCAATATTCTTCCTACTTTTTGGTGAGGAAGTATTACTCTTTGTATTATTGCTTTGGGCTGATGGCCCTGTCTTTCTTTATTATCACATGGATTTTTGTTAAGATGATTTCCAAATTTGTTATGCTCTATTTTATAGTTCTGAAGATGCAGCTGGTGTTGCACGCTCATTCAGTTCTGATTTTAAGATCATAATTATAGGTATCACCTTTATCTATTGGTTCAATGTAACTTCCAGATTCAAGCTTACAACCTTTTGTTTCTAGCTTTCCTTGACATATGTTAAAACGTTTACACTTATTCAGTCCAAGTCATTTTTATGTCACCAGAGAAAGATTTCATGGAATGAAGGAGCTGGTTTTCAGTCAAACTATATTACTTGATGTCATCTATGTACAGGAAATGATTAATGAGATGTTTTGGTTTTTACATCTTTAATTTGGAAGCCATGCCTCCTTCTGTTTAGGAGAGATGCAAATTTATTTAAAATGAGGCAGAACCATAATGGGATTAAATTGTCTCCTTGAAAAATGCCGTATTCTGTATGAATTGCTTTTCACTTTATTGTGTTGCTGGCATACTTTAGAGAGAGTTTTCCATGTGGAAATCAAAGACTCACATTTTCACTATACTGGGTCTATTTTCTGTATTTACTGTACATGAATAAGTTAAGAATACAGGATGGAATCAAAGGTTTGGTGAGCATGAACAAAAGCAGTACAAATATTATGATGAGTTCAGGCAGTTTATGATTGAATCAATAAGAAGTTGTTCTTTATCTACCCGCCTGTAAAGCCAATCAGCAGTAGATTTCTGAGAGAATGCTACTGTGAGGAACTTTTAAGATTCAGATTACACAGTATTAGTGAACACT
>JAQQSW010018797.1:0-11175 GCA_028646575.1 Pseudocheirus occidentalis | reverse complement strand
GTGAATTGTGGGCAATTTGCATATGCAATTGATATGAAAAGTGTATGTCCCTTTAAGCACTGATCACTCCCAAGCTCCTCCCTAACTCTGCCCTAACTCCACCTTTGCCCACCTCATTAGCATAATTAGCCTCTGACTGACAGTTTTAGGGTTATAAGAACTGCCCCTCAACCCTCAGCCCTTTGCAGGCTATCTCCTTAATCTTTTCCTGCCTGCTACAGAGTGTAAAACTTTATAACTCTACCTTAGCCCCTGCATTTTGCAGGACCCCTATTTCTCCTGCCTGCTACTAAGCCAGCATATCAATAAACTTTAAACTTTGCCAAAAGACAGCTTGGGTCCTATTTGAAATTCTTTTCCAGACAAGAACCCACCAGGGATTATATGACATCCCTCAGACACCCACATTAGACACCCCCAACATCCACACCACTTCAATAAGAATTGGCTTATTGCCCAGTCTACTATTAATCTTAAAGATAATTATCTTATCACTTTTACTTCTTTTTCTAGGTAAAATATATTCAGTTCTTTTTTCCAATTAACCTTGTTATGAAATGAATTCTAGAACATCACCATACCAGCCACTTTCTACAATTAAATTTGATTCAACAAAAATTTCTTAGGTCTTCATCATGTGCAAGGTATTGCGTGTAAGGAGCTAAAACAAGAGAGTGTATCATTTCAAGAAGCTTACATTCTAGTAGGGGTGGGATGAGTTTGCCCTTGCTGTTGAGTTATTTCAATTGTGGCCAATTCTCTGTGACCCCATTTGGGGTTTTCTTGGCAAAGAAGTGGTTTGCCATTTCTTTCTCCAACTTATTTTATAGATGAGGAACAGAGGTAGATAGGATTAAGTGATTTGCCCAGGGTCAAACAGCTAGTAAGTGCCTAAGGCCGAATTTGAATTTAGGTCCTCAGACTCTGGGAACAGAATTTTATCCACTGTGCCACTGTTTGGGTTGAAAAATACCCTTCATCTTTAATTTAGTAAGAAAAGTAAACACAGAAATGCCTTAGGATAAGAACAGGAGTTTATTCTCTTACCCGGGAGAAAAGGGCAATCTACCCCATGTCTGAACATGGAGAAGAGGGCGTGTTTCAAAGGGCAGAACCAGAATTTATAACTTAACTTTGTCAGGCCCCCTTTCCTGATTGTTTCCTCTCTCATTGGTGGAGAGACTTACCTCACCAAATTCTTCCCAACTGGGACAGCAAGAGAAGGTGGGGGGGGGGGGGGGAAGGGTCCCACCAAGGTGGGAAAACAGACAAAGGAAGGTAAAAGTGATTGACAGCAGTCAGGGAAGGGGAGGGAGAGGGAAGGTTAACAATCCCAGATTGAGAAGTTTTCACTCATTCCACACACCACCTGCCTGCCCAGGGGTGGGATGAGGCATATTCACACATACCTAATATGCCAAATATAATATACTTAGGTATATAGGAGAGGTAAATGAATGCCATAAGAGACTTGAGAAGGAAGCTTCCTCTTCCAATTGGGGAAATTAGAAAAGTCTTCATTGAGGAACATACACTTGAGATAGTCCTTAAAGGAAGAATAATATTTCTGTACGCTATATTCCCAGGACACAAGATAGCACATGGAATGCTTGAAGACAGGAGAAAGAAAGACACATTGAGAAACAATGAGTTCAGGATGGCTGGGGAGTGTAGCGTATGCACGAAAGTAATGTTATATGACCAAAAACATAGATTAAATAAGATTATGGAGAAACTTGAATGAGAAGCAGTTTAGATCGTAGGTCCTTTGAAAGAAAACTTAAAAGATCGTCTGGTCCAGTGGTTCTCAACCTTCCTAATGCCATAACCCTTTAATACAGTTCCTCATGTTGTAGTCACCCCCAACCACAAAATTATTTTCGTTGCTACTTCATAACTGTAATTTTGCTACTGTTATGAATGGTAATGTAACTATCTGATATGCAGGATGTATTTTCATTGTTACACACTGAACATAACCCACAGATTGAGAACTGCTGATTCAGTCTATCCCCATCATTTTAAAAATAAGAAAACTGAGGCACAGATATATGTTAAGTGGTTTACCCAACAATACTCAGGGAGTATGTGATAGGAGCTAGATTTGAACTCAGATCCTTTGATGCTAAATCCAATTCTTTTTCCCACTATATTAGCATTCTTATTAAACTGGAATGCTTATTGGCAATGGAAAGGCCCTGAAGGCTTGTGAGCAATTGGTCTAAGTATTTATTAAGCACCCGCTGCCAGGTACTGTGTGAGGTGCTGAGGATAAAAGTACAAAGGATAAAAGAATCCCTACTTGCAAGGATCTTACACTCTTTTTCTGTGTGCGCGAAAGTCAGAGGCACATTTATTTCATAGTTTTATCCATCTTTCAATGATCTTACATTCTAATGGGAGAGAGAACTAGTGCATTATACACACACACATTCACATACACACACACACACATGCACACACACAGTAATTAAATACAAATAAAGCTTCATGCAGAAGATATTTGAGCTGCATCTTAAAGAAAGAAAAGTCTCCTCCTTAAAAGAAAGCCTCCTCATCTGTAAAATAAGCTGCATAGGGAAATGGCCAACCACTCCAGTATCTTTGCCAAGAGAACCCCAAATGGGGTCATGAAGAATTGGACATAACTAACACAACTGAATCATAACAACAATTAAAGAAAGAAAGGGACTCTCTGAGGGAGAAGTAAGAAGTACATTCTGCAAATGGGAGGGTGGCCCATGCAAAGTCACAGAGAGAGAAGACTGAGTATTATGTGTGGGGACCAAAGAGAAACAATATAGCTAGATCACAAAGAGCGGGAAGGGAATTAATATATGTGTGTTGGCAAGATTACTTTGGCAGTAGTGTGAAGAATGAATTAGAGAAAGAAAGACTGGAAGCAGGAAGAGTAGTTGAGAGATTATTCTAATAGCCTAGTTAACAAATAATGAAGACCTGCACTAGGTGGTGGCAGAGGTGGTGAAAAGGAATTGCCAGATGGGAAAAATAGTGCTAAACAAGAATAATAGACATTGACAATTCATGTTGTGAAAATGGGAGTTGGGTTAGGAAGAGGAAAGAGACAAAGATGACTCCATAGCTTTGAATCTGGATGACTAGGAGAATTGTAGTACCATCAACAGAAATAGGGAAGTTGAGAGTGAGGCCAAATTTTGGAGAGAAGTTGATAAGTTCTGTTTCGGACATGAGATTGAGATGTCAATGGAACATCCAAATAGAAATATGCTTTAGGCAGATAGAAATGTGGGACAAAAGCTCAAATGAGAGGCTGAGATTAGAGCTATATATTTCAAAGTCATCTATTTGTAAATCATCATTGAAACCATGGATATGGATAATATTGCCATATAAGAAAAAAATAGATAAAAAATAAATGAAGTCCAAGGACAAAAGTTTTTAGTTAATCTGTATTTAGAGGATATGAAAAAGAGTAATGGAGAAGAAAAAAGAGCATTTAGAGAAGTGTGAAGTGAGCCAAGAAATTTTGGTATCCTGAAAGTCAAGGAAAGAGGAAATATAAAGAGAGGGGATGGTCAGCCATGTCAAATTCTAGAGAAAGGTCATGAAATAAGACACAGTTGTAAAGTCAGTGATCACATTGGCTTGATGTAAGGAAGTTTTCCTAACTAGAACTACCCCAAAGTATAATGGGCTGCTTTGAGAGCTGGAACATTTCCCTTCCCTAAAGGTTTTCCAGGGAAGACTGAATGACTATTTGTAAGACACATAGTAGAAGTGGTTCTCATTCAAGGAAAAAGTATCAATTAATTCCAGGGGACAAAGGCATAAACCAAGTTCAAGGTCAGGAAGTATGGATTGGTTCTGGATTACGGGATAAACAAAATGGCAGATTAGAGCCTTCCCCAGACTCCATTAATTGTTTAAAACTCCTAAAAACAGAAATTATGCACCAGACTTAGAGCAATTACTCCTGAATCAAGAGGGGGAAAAAAAATAGATAAAACCATTCATATGGTAAAATCCTTATTTTACTGGAGAATGCTAATTCTTAAAGCAATTACTTAGGATCACTCTCCTCCACCACCTCCACATGCCTTATGGAGATTCACAAGCTGGGATTTCCTTGTACTGCAAGTATTTTCTGGTATATATCAACCTCTGCCCACTCCCTCACTGGCACCGAGTTGCAGACATTGATTTTGCCTAGCTACATGATGATTGGGAGTGGAAGGGATTCTATCTTCTCTTTTGAATATATACTAGTTTAGAAAAACTAAAGTCTTTAGAGACTATTCAAAAGACCCTCAGAAACCTGCTCGTACTCTAACAAGTGACAGACACTGATTCAGTCCAGTCATAGAAGACAGCCAAGGGAGGAACTAGGGCAACATACTAGTGTATGTGAGTGGCTGGGTCAAGACTGAAGAAAAAAGGATTAAAACCCAACTAAGGTCATCCTCCTCCCCTCACCACCCCCCCATTCCCACTACCTTCCCCATAGGCTACTGATGGCAGGGACCAACGTCACTGAACATTAAATACCCCAATTTGGGTGAATACTGAGGCAAATTTGCAATTTAACCCCAGTGGTTATAGCAGCAACCACGCTGGTATACCCAGGATGTCTGCTAGCATAGATTCTTAGATCTGCTTTACTAGGAAAGATAGCTGTTCAAGAGGTCAACAATCTCTTTAATTACATTCATTAATTCAGGGGAAAAATCAGCACCCTGAACTTCAGAGAAAATCCAAACAAAGAAAATAGAGAAAATATAAGCAGAGAAATAATGACCAATAGGGCTTCTAACTGTCTGAGAAATTATCTTAGATCAACAGACAGATCTAACTGTTTGACCAAGGTAATACATAGTTACCAGAGAGAGAAACACCAACATCTGGGTTTTTCAAAGTCAGTGGGCTCCTTAACAGCTACCCAGAGTCTCATCTGGTCAAATCGCAAGAATACTCTTCCAATGAGTGAGCCCCAAAGCAAAATGATAATCTCAAAGTATATATAGCTTTTTTTAGAACCAGAGGGCATCACAATCCTCATGATTCAGTGCCTAATTAGAAATTAACAAAAGATGTGAAAGCCTTCCTACAAGTAAGCCTCCACTAAGCAAGTTTTCCTCTGCATGAAGCCTATTAATGGGTAGGGAAGCTCTATATCCCATTAACATTACAGTGGTCTACGCACCAGCAAAAGGGGAAAAAAATGAGAAAATGAATGATGATGGAATATAAAGAAAAAAGGGCAAAACACTAAATATTTCAAGAGAAAAAATATTCAATAAAAATCCAGGCCTAAAAAGATAAATCAGTCAAGAGGGTCCTAAAATTTGGGGGAAAGATAAGATATAAATCCTTAGAAAGATTACAAAACTCTCTTAATAAATATTACAAGACAAAGGAAAATGAATCAGGACTTGATAATATGTGTGTGTGTGTGTGTGTGTGTGTATAATCCTATGGAATTCCAAAAGAATGTGGAACAAGAAAAATTCCAAAATGGCTCAAAAAGAAAATCAAATCCATAAAACATTAAGAATATAGGTCAGAATTTGTGATCTCAAGGAAGAAATTTTAAAAATTCAATAAACATTAGAAAAATTGAACATATGGTGAGGAATTTCTCTAAAGAAATGAAAGGGAGAATGAAAGATTTATAATACAAAAATACTGAAGTGAAGAGAGGGAATTAGGCAGAAGAGAAGGAAAAAACAACAACATTAAAAGAACAAATGATCTATGTAGAAGCCAAAGCAATTGACCTCAGAGACGGTATGTACAGACACAACATAAGGATCATAAATCTCCCTGACAAATATGACAGACAAAGGAAAAACCTAAACATCATTCAAGAAATAATTTGAAAACAAAATCTATCTTCTACTTCTGAATACAGAAAACAAAGACTCAATAGAATACACAAATTGCCTCTAGAAAAACTCCCAAACACATAGTAGTTACATTTAACAATTCCAATAACAAACAATAAATTCTGAAAGAATCTAGGAGAGAGACTTTCAAATATAAAAAAAAGAAATTTAAATGACACAAGATTGTTCCACACCCATCAGAAGCCATAGGAGGAAGTGGAATAAATAACATATTGCAAAAATAAAAAGATCTTAAGATGAAACCCAAAATGTCATATCCTACAGATTTTAGTTCTAGCATTGGCAAAAATGAAAGGATGAACATTCAACGAAAGAGAGCTATTTGAGGCATTCCTATAGAACCTTTGGGAATGAGGTTGTAGGAAAGAGTTTAATAAAAACTAATCAGGGAGAAAAATGACAGAAGAGGAAAATTTCTTTAAATCTTTAAAAATACTGAGGATAAGTTCATGATCAAACAAAGGATAGAGAGGATTATGGGAGGTAAAAATGGATAATTTTAATTACATTAAATTTAAAAGGGCTTGCACGCACACAAAAAAACAGATTCAGCCAAAATTATAAACAAAGCAGGAAACTGAAACACATGGAGTAAGTTTCTCTGATAAAAGTCTCGTTTTTCAAACACGTGGGGAACTAAGACAAATTCATAAAGTTAAATGATCAAAGGATATGAAAAGGCAGTTTTCAGAAGAAGAAATAAAACTATCAGTAGTCATATAAAATGTATGAAGTAACTAATTCAAGAATGCAAATTAAAACAACTTTAAAGTTGACTAAGATGACTCCAAAATATTTATAGCAACACTTTTTGTGATAGGTAAGAGTTGGAAACAATATAGAGTCCCTTCAATTAAGGAATGGCTAAGTAAATTGTGGAGCATGAATGGAATGGGATATTATTGTGCTATAAGAAATTATATATGTGATACATACATAGAAGCATGGAAAGAGCTATATGAAATGATGCAGAGTGAAGTAAGCAAAACCAACAAAACAACATACACAGTAATTACAACCATATAAATGGAAAGAACAACTATACACCAAAAAATCAAAAATAAATGTAACAAAATTATAAATATTAAGCATGACTTGAATAAAGAGATATGAGAAGACATCCCTACCCCACCCCTTTGTAGAGGTGGGAGGCTCACAGGCGTTAAATATTGTACATATTTTTAGACTTTTTCAGCATATTAATCAGTCATGATGATTTTTTTTTCTCTCAAAAATTACTATTTGTTATATGAGATGACTTTCTGGGAGGAAGAGAGGGAGGAACGCTTGGGATAACTATCATGATATAAGAAACAGAAGATGTCAATAAAAATTTATTTTACAAAATCAAAAGAGGAACATTCTAGTGATTACAACCTTGAGTCATGGGTAAAAATCAAATGGACCTTGAAGAAGCTGAAAATGAACCTGGGAAAACTAATCATGCAGATTTTTCAACAATATGGATTTTCTGTTGTTATCCAAAAGAGTAGCACCTCCATTTCAATTATTCTAATATGAAATAAAAATTTCCAGAATTATGCTCCAAACAAAAAACACTTGCATCTATAGGTCAAAATTGAAATGCTTTATAATTGCTCCTGCCATTTAAACAAAGTAAGTGTGGAGCTATTTTGTGCTGATGCAATGAAAATAAAAATTAAAAAAAAAACTAGCAAAGGCCATTGAGAAGATTGAATGGAATCTTCTTATATATAACTTGGCTGTCACATACCTAGTTCTCACACTTTACCATCTCCTGGCCAATGGAACAGAACAGAGGTGTCAAATGTGACCTGCAGGTTACATACTACACTCAGACTGCAGCAGAACCAGATTAAAATGTAATTATGAAGTGTTTAACAAAATAAAAATACAATAAAATATAGATGACATTACATTTTAATAGCAAATCAATAGAATGCTGGCAGGGATACTTATGTACAGATAAGTGGCCCCTGTGCCACTTTGAGTTTGACATCACTGGATTAGAGGATTGGGAGAACCAGTTAATGATGAAGGTTTAATTGGGTATCTCTATGGCAAAGTACATTGCTGTCATTTCTCTGGGTAGCTTTCTCACTTGATGGCAGGATGCTATGAAGTACTTCAAAAGCCTTTCTTGCATACAAAAGCCTTCCATACTTTGATACTATTTCACAAATTTCTTACATGCTACCACATATATCATACTATCATACTATTCACTGCCCTAGACTCAAGTAACGCCTATATGAGCTGGAGAACTTAAAAAACATAAAGATGGGTCATTTTGTTAATTGATTGGGTTGTAGTAAATGCTGCTAAGTGCATACTGCAAGACTGCATAATTGGGCCAACTTTACTTCCTTTACTTGTATCATCTTGTGTATAGCTACAGCTGGGAACCTATAAACCAAAGACAATGCATTTTCATTCCTCTGAGGACTTCTTTCAGCTTAATCAGCAGAGTTCTAGGCACCACAGTTTAGGAAGGTCATTTATAAACTAGGGTACACATAGAGAAGGGCCATCAGAAGACACAGAAAAGATAGCTATGAAACTCAGAAGAATAGTAAGGGGATTCCATAGGGATCAGTTGAAGGAAATTACAATGTTTAGTCAGTAGAAGAGAAACTTAGGTTGGGGGGACATAAAAGCTAGCTTTTATAAGCTTCTTTGGGCAACTAGGTGTCTCAGTGAATAGAGTGCTGGGCCTGCAGCCAAAAAGATTCGTATTTCTGAATTCAAATATGGCCTCAGACAGTTGTGTGACACTGGGCAAGTCATTTAATCCCTGACTAAAACTGGAGAAGAAAATGGCAAACCACTCCAATATTTTTCCCAGAAAACTTTATGGATAGTTGGTCCACAGGGTCACAAAGTGTAGAACTCAACTGAATGACTGAACAACAACAACCTGATATATATTTGTTGTTGAGTCCCTGTATGGAAACTGAGGATTCTATTACCTGTATTGGTGGATACTGAACAAAACTATATTTGGAGATTTCCAACGGTAGTTTCTAGGTGGAGGCAATAGTAAGGTAGACAAGGTTCCAACATATCACTAGAAAACTAATATCAGCCTAGACCAGTGGTTCTCAACCTTCCTAATGCCATGACCCTTTAGTATAGTTCCTCATGTTATGGTGACCCCCAACCATAAAATTATTTTTGTTGCTACTTCATAACTATAATTTTGCTACTGTTATGAATCATAATGTAAATATCTGATATGCAGGATGTATTTTCATTGTTACAAATTGAATATAACCCACACATTGAGAACCCCTGCTCTAGACCAATAGTATCCTTTTTTTTTTAATTTAGCAAGAGATAACTAATTGTAGAAAGTTACTCAAGACCTTTAAGGTCCATTAAATGCAGTATTTCTATCCTATCATTTTTTGCAGTTCCAGAATCTATAGAGTTTTATTCCATTAGCTTTAATAGAAAAATAATTCAGATAAATCATATATTTAGATAGGTAAAGGATAGATGAATAAAATTGCATATTCAAAAATATTTTTATTTATCAAAATTGCATTTCAGGATGTCATGAGAGCTGCTTGTTTGACTTTGTTTTAAATCCAAATATAGGAGTCTTCCTTTAGCAGCACAGCAGAACAGTTACAGATTTTGCTAGCAGCATAATTCCAAAGTGCCAAACAATTTCAAAGACAGTCTGAACTTAATGAAGAAGAGTTCCAACATCAAGTAGTGTTTGGTTTAAATGAATACCAGAACAAGTCTAAATTTATTCTTGGTGCTTTAAACTGGAAGAAAACAAATGGTGATGGTGGCGGGGAGTATAGAGGAGATAAATAATTCAAATTTATTCTACTACAGTTCTTTGGAAATCACATGGATCCAAGAGGTTTGAAAAGCTCGTGTTTTCTCTATGACTGTGTATCAGAAATATTCTTGATATAAAGCAGAAGCCCTTGTAGAGTTCATAATGACAGCTTCTTAGGAGCTTTCTGGCTGAAGTTCCTCTGGCTACATGGCTGCAGGTCAAATTCTATTAAATCTACCTTGGTAAAACTATCCAGATAAGAGATTCAAAAGAGATTCTTGTTTGTATTTGGTACCCTTCAATACAGCACGAATGACCAAAAAGTAGTAGGTTTCATATGATTTAAATTATTGGCTGCATAGTCTCTGAACCAACCATTCCAGGTGCTGGGAACAGGAACACTCGTTACACAAGCAGCATTCCTTTAAGATATTGCCAAAAAATTTTTTTTCTTTTTGGAAGGCATTTGGGGTTAAGTGACTTGCCCAAAGTCATACGGCTAGTAAGTGTGCCAAGTGTCTGAGGCTGGATTTAAACTCAGGTCCTCCTGACTCCAGGACTTGTGCTCTATTCACTGTGCCACCTAGCAGCTCCTAACATTGCCAATTTTTAAACACTGAAGAACCAATGTTTGAGTTTGTGAATTACCCAGTTTCCTTCCTTCTTTTCGTTTTGAACTGCTCCTCTTCTCACCTTTTACTGGCCAATTTTTGGATATTTCATTGCTTTTAACTACATCACAGTGTGGCAAGAATAAAGAGAGAAAAAGTCATACTCAAAAAATCTGTAAGAATCTCCTTTACTAAAACTATTTATGAATTGGGAGATAAATACTAGAGTGTAGGTTGGAGCACATAAAGGTTAAGCTTCTTTCCTAGCATCACATATTAATTCTTAAAGAATGAATTTGAACCCATCTTCCTGACTACAAATTTGCTATTCAGAGAATCATAGATTTAGAACTGGAAGAGACCTTAGCACTGAGTCCAGCCCGTTCATTTTATAGATAAGGAAACTGAGGCCCAGGAAGATTAAATGAGTTGACCAGGGTCATGCAGTTAGGAAGCATCTGAGCTAAGATTCAAACTCTATCCACTATATTTCTCTGGCTCTCAAAGGGAAAATTCAAATTAATGAGTTATTTGGTAACTGCTTTGAAGAAAGATAAGTGAGTCTATAGTCTAAAATGACATTTACTAAGTGTCCAAAGACCAGTTATTCATACTTTCCATTGCCTCTGTTATCATAGATTATTGATAACTTACTGTCTTGTAGTGAAAGACATCTTTGGTGGATTTTCCTTTGTTTGGGGGATTTGATCCAAAAGGTGTTTAGTGATCATTATTCTTAGTTGATGACTCAAAAGTTGAGTCAGTCCATTCCTATTAAAAACACTAGAAAGTATAGGAATAAATGGAGTTTTGCTTAGAATAATAGGTAGCATCTACTTAAAGCCATCAGCAAGTATTATATGCAATGGGGATAAACTAGAAGCATTTCCAATAAGATCAG
>JAQQSW010018796.1:0-11175 GCA_028646575.1 Pseudocheirus occidentalis | reverse complement strand
GTTTTACCCAATAAACATGAAAGTTCTTCCACTATGACTTTTTACTGTTCAGACAGTAGGTGGATATAATAGAAAAAAAAATCTCTTAATAGTTATTGCTTGCCTCTGGCAACAGCCATTGGGAATTTTTATCAGGAATAGAATACATATTTTTGGTTGAGAAATTAAGCCAAAAGAAAAGGCAATAGTAATTCAAGTGCTTTATTTTACTCCCCATTCAGGTGTACATAGAAAATGCTTAATAACTACTTTTTCCCATTCATTCATTCATTCATTCAGTGCATTTCCTGCTCTTATAATCTCAGATTCTAAACCCTAAGGAAACAAGACCAATTGTAGTTACTTGAGCTATGAAGGTTGTAGTGGGAACTCAGTTATTATACTTCTGTGTACGACATGAAGTACATGTTAAATGGAGTAGTGGAAGGAATAACTGGTGTTTATGTAACTTCTTAAAGTTTACAAAGCATTTTACATATATTATTTCATTTGATTAACACAATTCTGTGTGGTAAATGGTGCAATTATTATCTTTTTTGGTCAGATAAAGAAATTGAGGCTCAGAGAAATTAGTTTACTTCCTCATGGTCACATAACTATTATGTATTAAAGTTAGGACTTGAACCCAGGTTTCTTCTAACTCAGAGGCCAGAGTTCTCTATATCATACTGTCTTTTACCAGAACCTTGAACTCATGGCAAAACTTTTTTTTTATAATCATGCCACTGTCAGCTATTCTGAGGAAAATCATTTGACCTTTTTCAACTTCAATTTCCTCATCTGTAAAACTGGAGACAATACTTAATATTACTTACCTCACAGTATTGTAAACTTTAAAATAGTACATTAATTGACAATATTGCTATTAATTTCTTTTCAAAAGGGCCAGAAAATAATACGAATTAAGTAATATTTAGCAGAATCCATTTGATCACCTTTCCCATTGGAGACAACTTTATCTGCTTTTTGATGCTGCTGAGATTATAGTTTGTAGAATTATGTACTTTCTTGGATTGATCATGACGGTACAATTCAATAGTTTTATGCCCAGAAATCCTCTGACAAAAGGAGCAAATGATTCTGTAAAAAGTGCTAGAGGACTTCATTCTACTGACTTATTTGACCCAAAAATTAGGAGAAAGAGGTTTATGATTATAGTCATAGGGAAATTACTCAACAATGTACAACACTTAGAAAATGGAGTGTTTTAGTTATTTGAAGATTTTGTTTAATGGGAAAATGCTTCGTATTATGGATTATCAATTTTAAAATGATCAGAATGAGACTAAAATGTAATTCATATGAAGATCATAATGAACATAATTCAACCTTTCTTCATCAATTCTGAAGGTAATTTAATGTGATTTAAAATCTCAAGGTCAGCATTATCAATATCTCTCATCATTTTACAGATTTATAGAGATAGTGTATTCAATAGAGATAAAGAGTATGTTTGTAGATACATAAAGTACACACATATATATGTATATATATGTACATGTATATTATATATAATGTTAGGTTGAATTATATATACTGATTCTGTGACAATCTTTTGATGTTGCTTTTAAAAGCTTGAAATGAGCTTCCTTATTTGTAATATATCTCCTTAATAAAATAATTTAGAATCTATAATAAAAGAAAACCCACTAAAATGCTTTCTGGTTGTATAGATTCTGAATAAATGAAAGATTACTTTATCATTATTTTTTCCTTAGTCTATTATGAATATGTTTATCAGTTTCAGTCTCCATTCCTGTCTTTGCTTCAATTACTTTTAAACTATCATTTAGAACATGTAATGCTGATAAACCAGTGACAAATATAAATATAATAAAGTTTATAAAATAATGCAGGGTGTCTCAAAAGTCTTAGTTCTTTTTAAAAAGGGTTTAGTAGCCTAAACTGCACTAAGACTTTTGGGGCATCCTGTACAACATAATATAAATATAAACATGAACTTATTTATGAAAATATAGATAAATTTTACCTGCCCCAATAACTCTCTCAATGCGAATCCTTGAAGGATCTATTTCCTTTGCAAATTCATGTACAGCTAGGGATGGATCTTCATATGTATCTGGATCAACGTAGGTTTTGATTCCTGGGAAGCACACTGCAGGAAAACAGTTTATTTTGGTTTAGACTATTTAAATGACCATGTATATTTACAAACATTTGAAATGGAAGATGAATTATCAGACTAGTATGTATTAATACTACTTCAAATTTTGCCCTAGCTACTTATTTTTAAAAGGTATTCTACTTAGCAGTATACCTAAAGTTAACTGAGGGGATGAGTTAAAAGGGACAAATGTTTATAGAATTAGGAAGACAGCTCCTCTTGAAAAACCAAGTCACAAGGCCTTGACACTACAAAATTCTACTGTACTGCCACAGCATGGTTAAAAAGTAATTATAAGTCCTTGGCACAATTTTTGGCATATGTTTGTTCAGTTGTTTCAGTCATCTCTGATTCTTCATGCCCTCATTTGGGGCTTTCTTGGCTAGAAGCATTTGCCATTTCCTTCTCCACTGAATTAAGGCAAACAGGGTTAAATGATTTGTCCAGGGTCACATAGGTAGTAAGTGTCTGAGGCAAAATTTGAACTCGGGACTTCCTGACTCCAGGTCTGGCACTGTATCCATTGTGTCACCTAGCTGCCTCTCTTGGTACATAATAGGCACTTAATAAATGTTCATTGACTTGACTTTAAGTCAATGAACTTTAATTGACTTTGGTGGATTGATGCAAAGGCCTCAAATTACATCACTAAGGTCTTGAGGATCAAACACAAACTCCTTTGGAATTGGGCTACTTGGGTAGCCTGGATTTCTTCTCAGAATAAAGTTTTTAAGAGCCTAAAACAAAACACATAAGATTACAAAGGAAACCAATTATATTTAAATACAGTTATAAAAATATAAAAAAAAGCAAGTTCATGGATTCCACATGGAGTTCTTGTTTTACATAAAATCATTTCTTGTTCTTCATAAGGCCATTCCTAGTCCCCCCAGACATTAGTTTCTTTATTACCATATTTCTATAGTTATATACCTATATTTGCACATGTTGTCTGCCCTGAGAGAATGCAGACTTCTAGAGGGGAGAAGCTATTTGACTTTTGACTAGCACAGAATAGTCACATTAAAAAAAAAGTTGATTGATTGTGATTCCTTATACTTCTGACTTTGGCAGGGATAGAGAATGAGGTAGAGTGTATAAAAAGCATATCATTCCTAGACCATCTAGTAACATTAATTTTAGTTGTTGGTACTCCAAATGTACCATTTCAGAAATTTCAAAGAAATTAGATGAATCACATTTAAATTGCAATTCTTGCCATAAGTTAAACTGAAAGACATGTAGAAAATATAAATGGCTGGTAAAATGGCTCATAGATTCCCCAAAGAGAGGCAAATAAAAGATTTGGTGGAACTATTTTTATCTGATACCCAAAGGAGAAGAAGGAACATGGGGCATTTTGGTATTTCACTTTAAGTACTCATAATGAGTGTAGAAAATAAACTCTCATGAAGATAATTACAGTTTATATGCTAGTATTTGTTGCTGAAGTGAAGAAGTATAGAAATTCTAAGGGGTGCTTAACAGAATCCTCCAAACCAAGTAAACCTTAATCTTGCCACTCCATTACTTGAACATGAAGGTGGATGTAGGAGTTACTGTTGAAAAATATGATAGAAAATTTATGCAACAATCAAGAAATGAAAGAGGTCAAGTAATTATGGCCTACTCAGAAGCTGTCTGTATAGCATGAGTACTTTAATCAAGAAGACAATTGAAAGGTACTAGATGTGATGGGCACTGGATTACCAAAAAAAAAAAAAAAGAAATTTACTCTAACACAAGAAACTACTGGCTATTGAAACGAGAGTAATTTCAGCTTTTTGTGTAAAACCTGGTCATTAACTGCTTCAAGTGAATATAAAAATCAATATCAATGTATATAAAAGATAAAAATGAGAAAATATTGTGCTTAATGATAGCAACTCCAACATGACTTATATGATCAAGTTGTGTACTCTGAAAAATGGGTAACAGGTAAAAATAAAGACACATAATGAAAAACATTTAAAAGAGTTTTAAACACTTTTTAAAATTACATGTAAAAATACTATTTAACCTTGGTTATTTACAGTTTTGAGTTGTAAGTTTTCTTCCATCCTCCCTTCCTTCCCATCCTCCTCGTTGAGAAGGTGAGTAATTTGATAAAGGTTATACATGCAGTCATGCAGAAGACATTTCCATATTAGTCTTGTTGTGAAAGAAAACACAGACAAAAAAAGAGGAGAAACCCAGTATGCTTTGATCTGCAGTCAGATTCTATCAGTTCTTTTTTATATTCTTTTTAAAAATTACCTATACTTAAAGACACAAAAGAAAAAGAAGCATATAATAAACATAAATATTGAAACAAATAAGAAAAGAAAAAAAATCATCATGCACAGCAGAATCTGAGACAATTCAAAATATATAGCAATAAATTTCCATTTCAAGAAAGCTTCTAAATAAATACTACCTAAGTATTATAAATACTAAATAAATACTGGTATTGAGAGTAGTCCATCTTTTCTTTGTTTTTTATGTTTTTTGTTCTCTGCTGTGCACTTTTTACTTTGTTCTTTTCCCCCCTCTTTTCCTGCCCACCCCCACCCCTGCCCAAAGTTACAATTAAGTACGGACATATTTATATAGAGATATATAGATACATATGCGCATATATACAGAC
Source organism: Pseudocheirus occidentalis (assembly GCA_028646575.1). Taxonomy (NCBI): domain Eukaryota; kingdom Metazoa; phylum Chordata; class Mammalia; order Diprotodontia; family Pseudocheiridae; genus Pseudocheirus; species Pseudocheirus occidentalis. The sequence continues at coordinate 6,424 of JAQQSW010018796.1, read as the reverse complement.
ATATATATGTAAACATATACTTTCCCAAACAAATTCTACTTCTGATCTTTGTTTTTATGTACGTGCATGTGCATATCCCTCCTGATTCCTCTATTTTACTTCTATCTGCTACCTAGCCCTCTTATTACTTAACCTACCCCCCTCCAAGGATCCCTCCCTTATCCTTCCATTGCAATTAATCTGAACATCCTTCTATAACGCCCTTTGATCTACTCCCTCTCCCTTTCCTCTAAACATCCTTCCCTTATCCTCCCCCCTTTCCTATCCCTTTAGTGTTTTATTTTTTTTCTGAATTTAGAAGACATTTTATGCCATTATATATACATAGACATAGACATATATATACATACACTCACGCGCGTGCACACACACACACACTCACATGAAAGTATTTTTTCCTCTTAAATCCATTCCCAGTGAAAGGAGGAGGGAGAAGGTTTCCAGAAGTAACAGCTGTCCTCCCCCATCTAATTACTTACTCTGTGTTAGTTCTTTCTCTTGCACATCATTTGTATAAAATAATTAGTCTTTTTAGCTGTTTCTAAATGGTTTTGCTTTCCAAAGTCATATCATAGTCAGGTATACCACAGTCTTTCTTATAAACTACCCAAATACAATCTGACAATCTTAACAATAATAATCTTAAACATACATTTTACGTTTTACGTACATAAAAGGTGAATAATCTGTCCTTAATAAGTCCCTTGTAATCAGTCTTTGGTATGGACCCTATATTATTCTTGGCTCTTGTATGTCAAATCTTCTATTAAATTCAGCTTTTTTAAAAACAAAGTCCTGAAAGTCTGATAGTTCATTAAATGTCCATTATTTTCCACACAGGACTATGCTTATCTTTGTTGGATATGATATTTTTGACTGGAATCCCAGTTCTTTTTCTCTTCAATATGCAGTATTTCAAGACCTGCAGTATTTTAATGTCACTGCTGCTAGATCTTGTGTTTTTCTATTTGTGCCACTGCCATATTTAGATTTTTTCTTGTTGCTTGTAATATTTTATCCCTGAGATAGAATTTGACTATAATATTCCCATGAGTTTTCCTCATAGGTTTTCTTTCAGGTGGTGATTGGTGGATTTCTTTTCTATTTCTACTTTCTCCTCTTGTTCTAATGTGCCAAGAAAATATTCTTTAGTTCTTTCTTGTATTATTGTATCAAGATTCTGTTTTGGTCATAGTTTTCAGATAGTCTGATTATTCTTATGTTTTCTCTATTTTCTCTGTTCTCTGGACCAGTTTTTCTTATGAGGTGTTTCACATTCTCTTCTATGTTTCCATTCTTTATATTCTTGATCTCTTATAATTTCTTATAATTTCACTGATTTTTCTTGGCCAATTTTAATTCTCAAGGTGTCATTTTTTCCCCTTAAGATTCTGGATTTCCTTTTCTAATTGACTGACTTTCTTTTCATAATCTTCTTGTTTTTCTTGGATTGTTCTCATTTTTTTGTTTAGCTTTTTCTCACTCTTTCTCATTTGATAGTTAAAGTCTTCTTGAAGTTCTTCTATGAATTTTTTTTGAGCAGGTGACCCTTTTGACATTATTCTTTGGGGGATAGAAGAGTGTTTCTTTGCCTCAATATCCTCCTCTGAAGATGAACTGCAGTCTTCTCTACTCCCATAGTAACTCTCTATGGTTGTATTCTTTCTCCATTGCCTGAATATATATAATATATATTTACATATATACATATACTATATATTTACATATATACTATATATAATATATATTTACATATATACATATACTATATATTTACAAAAATACTATATATGATATATATTTACATATATACATATACTATATATATACATATATTTGAAATTTTAATTTGTAGTAGCTTAATTTTTATAACCACTTCTAGTCCTGGCATGTTGGGGATGGTACCTCTGGCATAAGATCCCCTTTCAGTTCTTCCCTCTAGTTTGGAACTGGAACCAAGACCTCCAACTTCATATAAGTGGTCACAGTCAGCTTTGTCTCCATCCACCTGCTACTACACTCACTTAGTGGATGCTGGATCCTTCTTGCCCCCAGCTGCATCTGTGAGGCACAGCTGTCTGAGGTTCCTTGTCAGAAGAGGTTCCCTCAATCTTCCCTGTCTCAGAACCCAACACCCCTCACTGTCCCAGGAGTAGAAGTTTGTGCACCTGGAACTGAGGCAGCCTCCCAACTCTGCTAACCCCAGAGCATGGTACTTGTTGTTTAAGCAGACCTAGGACCTAAACTATTAATGTTTATTCTTCACAGAGACCAAATCTCATCCTGGGGCTTTTCTTCAGATCTTCTCTGATGGTATCAGGAAGACCCCTGTTATGTCTCTACTCTTATTTAATTTTACCTTTCAATATTCACACTTGGGTGTTATTTCATCTCTTTTGTAGGGAAAAAAATTGCGAGATGCTGGAATTTTCTCACCTATTCCATTATCTTTCAGAATCTGCTTCCATAAGTTCTTTCTCTGGAGTTGGCTAACATTTTTCATGATTTCATGATTTTTCATGTCTTAGATCTTTGTATTGTTGAGAATAGTCAAGTTATCTACAGTTGATCATTGTATACTACTGTTCTTACTGTGTTCTCCTTGTTCTGCCCATTTAACTTTGCACCAGTTCATGAAAGTCTTTCCCAGTTTTTCTGAAATCAGCTTGTGTGTTATTTCTTATACCAACACAATCATATGCCACAACTTGTTCAGATATTACCCAGCTGATTGGCACCTCCTCAGTTCCCAATTCTTTGGCACCACAAAAAAGCTGCTATAAATATAGATCCTTTAAAAAAAACCTCTTTCTACTACAAGCCTAGTACTGGTGTTGCTGGATCAAAGGGTGGGTATGCACAGTTTAATAGCCATTTGGGCATAGTTCTAAATTTTTCTCCAGAATGGTCAGATCACTTCACAACTCCACCAACACTGCATTAGTGTTCTTGTTTTTTCTCATCCTCTCCAACATTTATCATTTTATTTTTCTGTGATGTTAGCCAATTTGATAAGTGTGAGGTGGTATGTGAGAGTTGTTTTTATTTGTATGTCTATAATCAATAATATTTAGAGCATTTTTAATGACAATTGATAGCTTTGATTTCTTCACCTGAAAACTGCCATTCATGTCTTATGACCACAGGAAAAACATTTCTTAAGAATTAGAGGTATGTAAGCATGGAATGGGTTTTTTTTTCTTTCCGGAGATGAGCTCCCTCTAACACCAAGCAAAACTAGATAGCCACTTGATGAGTATGTTGGAGAAGAGTTTCTTGTTCTACTTGGATTGGGTTTGGCACTTTCTCAGTATCATTCCAACTGTGAATTATATAGTTTAACTCATATGTTATAGTCAATATAACAAAAAGGCCTCAAGAGCCAAGTCTTAGCTACCAACTACTTCATCTTCTTGACAAGTAGAGAAAAATTCAGCTAAAGCAACACTTAGTTAGAATATAAACCCATTAAAAATAAGGATTTAGGGGCAGCTAGGGCCAGTGAATAGAGCACTGGCCATGAAGTCAGGAGGACCTGAGTTCAAATTTAGCCTCAGACACTTGTAAACAACTGTGTGACCTTGGACAAGTCACTTAATGCCAATTGCCTTGCCTTTCTCTCTCCAAAAAAAGGATTTATTGAAAAATAGTATCACAAGCTAGAACAAGGAATAACTTCTAAAAGGAAAATAAGCCTTGTTGAATTTTTATGTGAAATAAGCTAAACCAATCCATCCTGAAAGCCTTTGTAGATGAAACTAGTAGGATAGTAAATATATTTGAAAAAGGAAAATCTGTTAAGATTACAGTAGTGATTTGGAGGTGCCTCATATACAAGGCCACAGATATGATTCCTGATTATGTGCCAGATGTCTTTTGGGTGAGACAATGGAAAAAGTCCTGGAGTCACAGGAACTAAATTTTATTCTGCCACTTTACTGCCTGAGTGACCTTGGGCAGGGCACTCTACGCCACTATTTTGTCATCTTCTTGTACCCTTGATATATTCCCCATTTGTCTCTGGTAGGAGGTTTGCTTCTTTGATTATCCTGTCCCATTTTGGTGATAATAATATCCAGTATCTATATACTGCTTTAAGGTTTACAAAGAAAGTTACCTATGTTATGTTATTTGAACATCTTCAATTTATCTTCTTTCTTGTTGCCTACTAACATTCTCCAATACATTTTATCCTTTAGCAGACTTTTGCTTGATCGTGACCCTTGAGTCATTGTGCTATACCTCTGCTTTTCGTGGCTGACCTTTTGGGAAAGAAGCCGAGGGCACCCGTTTTCTTATCTAGTATTCATTATTTTTTAACTCATTAAAATTGGCTTCTGACTTTGCCAAACTCCTGAAACTGCTTTCTCAGATATTAAAGATCTCAAATACTAGTTTCAGTGCATTCTTTTTCCTCATATTTCTTGATGTTTCTGTAGCTTTTAACCCCTTTCATTCTAGATACTTTCTACTCCCTTGGCTTCTGTGACACCATTATCTCTAATTTCTTCTGCAGAGATAGAGAATTAAATAGGAAAAATAGTCTTAGTAACACGAAATTACACAGTATTTCCAACATGATTCCAAGCTGCTTACTGCTATAAAAATCTGTATATCTAAGACCAGTATTATCCTATTGATAACATAACTATAGATCACCAATACTATAGTCCCAGAAAAATCAAAATGTTGGTAACCCAAATGGCTTTGGAAAGATGTAGGGTTGGCCTAAGTCAGCTTCTACACTTTAGAAATAATATGTACAAGGAAGTCATGGGAAAGATATTACAAAGAACAAATATGATCACAAAAAGAGATGAACAAGAATGATGGATAGGACAAATGCAGAGGAAGACTTTTATCATGCCACATGGATCATCTATCAAGGAATTAGGTTGTGACATTGATAAGAACTGTGCAGTAGGAGAAAGAAGAGGAGTTGAGATAGGTTCTGTGAATGAGTGCCCACACGGATAAAATCTTACAGCCATTAAAGTATGAGAAAATAGGGGCCTATGTTTTCATATACATTTTAAGTAATGTTCTTATTCTCATTCATGCTAGCTAACTCTCTTCCTTCAGTCCTTTCTTCTGCTCACCACACCATAGGACTAAAATTATGCAAGTCTGAGGCCAATTATGAAACTTTCTATTCTTTCTTCAGATTAGGAAACTATAAACCAAACTCATGGCAGATATACCATTACTTTCCAAAGAAAACTCTCCATTAGTAAAAACACGGAGGGTGTGTGACACAGGACAAAGATTTCAAAGTTTAAGATTCTGGGTTCAAATACTTCTGGCTTTTAGTGGTATTGTAGCTTTGAGCAAATCACTCAAGTTCCCATGGGATTTGGCTTCTGTATCTATAAAGGAGTTGGTCAGATTAGATGGCATCTGAGATCTCTTCTAACTCTCCATCTATGATCCTGTGAATTTTCATTTCAGCTCTTGATTTTTATGTCTACTTTTGTTCTGAACATTGAAATACACAGAAGAAATAGCATCTGGGTCATGTCTGTATTCTTAATCTCAGCCTGAAAATTTCAGGAAAGGAAGATCAGCAACTATGGCAGTGGGACCAGGAGAATGATAGATAAGAGATCTGAGGATCTCAGCTTTGGAAATAGAGCTCATCCTGGGGCAAGAAAGTATCAAATCTAATAAAAGGAATCTGGTTGCTTCTAATGCCCTGGAAATTTGAGAAGGATAAGACTCGCAAGTTATGCTACAAAGTTAAAGAGGTTCCAATATTTATCTAGCTGAAATTTTTCATTTGACCACAGGGGATATGAAGACCTCAGAAGTCAGACCTAGGCACTTGGAAATTGTTCTTTTACTAACAGTGTGGCAGATCCAGGGCTCTTGTAGAATTCAGAAAGAGAAATCCCAGATAATGATAATGTGAATATAAAAGGACATGGCATAGAAAGCCTGATGCATTTTCAAACATAGACAATGTAGGAATTCATTTTTACTTGACTTTGTATATTTGTTATTAGGGTTTTCCCTCCCTTTTTTCTTTATATTATAGTACATTTTTGGGATTTGGAGGCAGAATGGTTTGAAAAATGTCAGCTGTGTATTAAAATAAATTCTGTATTTTCTGTAAGCTTTTTAATTTTCTTTTTTTTTAATTTTAATTTATTTTCTTGGTTACATCATTTCCACAAGGTTTTGAGTTACAGATTTTCTCCCCTTTTTGCCCCTACCCCCCATCCCAGAACATTGATCCCACTGTAAGGCCCCTCCCACAATCTGTTCCCTTTTATGCCCTCCTCCAACACCCCTCTAGCTTTCTAGCAGGGCAGGGAGGGGCTCCCTGCCTCCGTCCCTGAATGTATTATTTCCCAGTTGCATTTGATTGTATAGCTTTAAATACTAGATTCTTGCAATTCCTCCCCTGTCACCCACTCCCACTGGG
>JAQQSW010018795.1:0-11175 GCA_028646575.1 Pseudocheirus occidentalis | reverse complement strand
ATAGTTCCTTCAAAATTAGGCTGGTGCAATAGGAAGTTAATGGCTTCATGAGATATCAAGATACTATAAAACAGATCCAAACAAATGAAAAAATAGAAGGCACTGTGAAATATCTTATTGGGAAAACCACTGACCTAGAAAATAGATCCAGGGAAGATAATTTTAAAATTATTGGACTACCTGAAAGTCATGATCAAAAAAAGAGCCTAGACACCATCCTTCAAGAAATTATCAAGCAAAATTGCCCTGATATTCTAGAACCAGAGGGCAAAATAGAAATTCATAGGATTCACTGATCACCTCTTGAAAAAGATCCCCAAAAGAAAGCTCCTAGGAATATTGTAGCCAAATTCCAGAGATCCCAGGTCAAGTAGAAAATATTACAAGCTGTCAGGAAGAAACAATTTGAGTATTGTAGAAACACAATCAGGATAACACAAGATCTAGCCGTTTCTATATTAAGAGATCAAAGGGCCTGGAATATGATGTCCCAGAGATCAAGGGAGCTAGGATTAAAACCAAGAATCACCTACCCAGAAAAATGAGTACAATGTTCCAGGGGAAAATATGGTTATTCAATAAGGTGGAGGACTGTGTATGGTAGTGTTTTGGGGATTGGGGAGATTTTATAGATTTGATCAGAGAAAAAAATCATGGTTTTTAGTCCCCCAGGTGTTTCTGTTTTTAGATGGTTTTGTAATGAATGCATCAAGTCCTAGAGGTCTAAGGGACCTATTCAATGAGATCTATGACCACTCAAGAGAACAGCTTAGTATTCAACACAGGAAAAACCAAATGCATGAAAAATGTATACATACTTCCCACATTAGATCATAGAATCATGTGGTCAACCCACTGATTTAGTCTGTTATCTTGGCTATCTTGGATAGACATTCAAGATGAACAATGAGATAGACCCTGAATTGAATAGAAGAATAGTAGATTGTATCACATGGGGTAAATTGAGCCCCTAAGGTGTTCCACCTTTGAATCATCAGCATTCTTCTGATAATACTTTGTGGCCCAGGTTAATAGAAGACTGTCATTTCTGAAGAATCAAAATTTCAAGTGGACCAAGGGGCAACAGAAAGATAAGCTGAGGCTGCAGCAAATCACCCATGATGACTTACTTGCCTATAAGAACTAACCAAAAAAAGCCATAATCCAGGAGACACATGATTGGAAAATAAGGCAAACCAGCCATATAACAAAAGCAAGGGATAATAAAAGTAATAATAATAAATATATATTTATGACATATTATATGCCACATATTAAATATATAATAATAATAAAAGTAGTTTATATGTGACCCTGGAACCTTCAACATTTTTAAACCTTAAGGAAAATCTCCAGCCTATTGGTCAGGTCCTCAACAGAGGTCTTATTAAAGCACTCAGACAAGAATCACTGGGGAGGAGACAATAGGGGCGAAATGTAATCTCCATCAGTATGGGATACCCAGACTGATCAATTACTCAACAAGCATGTGTTAATTGTTTAGCATGTTCCAGGCACTGCTGAGATCCGAAGTCCATCAAAGCATTAGAAAAATTAAATCATGTCCCTCAAGCAGATAATTCTCTATCTTAGTATCTCTCCTATGAAAATTCCAGGTCAAATTAAAATTTCTTTGAGTGAATGGGACATTTATTAAGCATTTGCTAAACTCTGGAGATGAAAAAGAAAAGTTAGACAGTCCTCATTCTCAAGGAGCTTACACTCTAATTGGAAAGACAACCCATAGGCATGGTTTTAGCTACAAGTCAAATGGAAATGTCCCGTGGTCCTTAGGGGGTAGCAGCAAAGCAGATCATAAAACTTATTCTTGAATGTCATTTCCACAATAAAATCATATCTATTTCTAATGTTGAGCCATTTGATAATGACAAGGATTTTGGTGACAAGAACTTTCTATTCTAGATCTTCAAGATGAATGGAAACGTGTCAGCTCCAAATGACAAATACGAATTTTTGAACCAAGCATCCAGTCATTTGTGCACATGGATTTAAGGTGTGTTATTATAGTAAATGTTTTGTGATTCCAGTCCTACCTCATATTTTAAAATGTTTTCCTTTTTTCCACTAACAGAAATTGAAATGCTAGACTTGAGGTCAGAAGACCTGGGTATGAACCCTGCCTCTGACATCATCTGTGTGACCATGAGCAAGTCACATCAACTTTTGGGACTCCAATTTCCTCATGTGTAAAGTGAGGATACTCATACTTATGCCTGAAAAGGAAGGATTCAGAGAAACCTGGGAAAACATATGAATTGATACAAAGTAAAGTGAGCAGAATCAAGAAAACCATTTATACAATAACAATAAAGAAAAACAACTTTGAAAGACTTAAGAACTTTCATCAATGCAATGACAAACCACAATTCCAGAAGACCAATGACAATACATGCTATCCTAAGACACAAATTTCCAAACATAACCAATGTGTAAGTTTTTTTTTTGCTTTACTGTGTCTATTTGTTTCAAGAGGAGTATTTTTTTTATTTGAGAGGGACTTGGGAGAGAAAAGAAGACTGTCAATAGTGATGCCCCCCCCAAAGAAAAAGAGAAAAATGTTGAAAAGGAAGTCACTGTAGCATTTTTTAAGCACAGAAGAGAACAGGAAGGAGACACATATAAACAGGATAGCTTTGAAACTAATCTATTTAATTTATTATGCATATAGGTACATATTTTTTAAATACAAGTGACATGTAATAGAGATTCATGATTCCATGTACAATCATTTTTTTCCTGTTCAGTGTATATAAAAATGTCTGTGTCTTCTGATGATTGCCAGGTTTAGAACAACAAAAAGGTTTTTTATAAAGAGAAAAAATAATACACGTACTGCCTACCTCACAGGATTGTGGTGAGGAAAAAGCTTTGAAAACTATAAATTGTATCAATGTGAAGAATCATCATCATTATTGAGAAGGGGCATAGGTTATTGGATGGAGATTTGGAGTCACAAAGGACCAAGTGGTTTTTAAGACCATAAGTTGCAGATAAGTTGCTAACCTACATTGGTAGACGGCATGGAATCCAACATCAGTAAAATCATGGATCTAGACCATCCCTCCTCAAATCATTATTGTTTTGAGATTTTTTTGTCAATTTTATCACATTGACAGAATCTATTGTATTGATAAAAATTGATTATATGTGAAGTTCTTTGAGGACAGAATCTGTGATACATCTCTGTATCTATTCCTCTGCAACTGGCACAATGCCTGACACAGAGGATGTACTTAATAAATGTTGAACTATTGAAATGAACAGGAGTGACCCTTGGGCTTTACCAAGTCAAGGTTTGTTGGGAATTTATTGATCTAAGGACTTATTTGGAGAAAATGTGGAGAACAGAGCAATCAGTTACAACTAGGAAGGCTGATCTATGACACTGTTCAGGTCTTGAGAAATCTTTGTGTTTTCACTCTCCCTGTCAGAGAAATAATAAGTTTCACCTGACAGAAAATAGAACTGTGCACTAGCTATACCAAAAAGAAAAAGAAAGGAGCTATTGGAAGACTGACATAAATGTTTAACATCAGACAAAAATTACATCCCAAGGGGAAAGAGGTAGAATAAGAAAAGATACCAGATTGGACTGGAAAGCCAAAGACTTCTTAAGGAGCAACCTACTGCAAATTTAATTGCCCTCATAGCAGGCAAGAAAATGAAAAATGAACTATGCACATCTGCTGCTTGTGAATGAAGAGAATTGCATCACTTAAGGCTGGCAAGTAGGCCAAGATGGCAAGTAAAGGCAAGGACTTCTCTGAGCTCTCCTAAGTTCCCCTCTAAGTAACTTTAAAATAATTCCTTGAAATTAATTCTGGAGCAGCAGAACCAACAAAAGGATGGGGTAAAACAATTTTCCAACTGAAGACAACTTAGAAGGTTAGCAGAAAAGGTCTGTCTCACTAGGGTAAGAGTGGAGCACGTAATGCAGGCTAGGCCCTGGCAAGCCAGCAGCAGGTCTTGGGAGTGACTGAGTCAGCACAGATAGTAAGGGGATTGGACAAGTGGTCAAAAGGAGATTACAGGGGACCTTTTGCTGGCCTGGGTACAAAACTCTGCTGCATTTCCCATATACAATTCTGGGTCACAGTCCTAGGGTGAGGAAAATCACTAGCAGATTAGAGCATGTTGGAGATCCTAGTCATGGTCCCAGTGTGGAAAAGAATGCTTGTATTCACTCACAGAGCAAAGCACAGGTCAGGAGAACAGTGGTCACACCTCTCCTTAAATCATACCACCTTAAAAAAAACTGGAAACTTAAATATCCCCAGAACTAAACCTGAAAACAGAAGTATAAAAATGCTGAGATTTGGGACAGTGTCCCCTCCACCTTAGGGGCAGAGCCCAACTTTAACATCAGGCTAAAAGTCAAGACATAGGCTAGATAAATGAGCAAAAAACAAAAACAAATAAAGAACCTGACCATAGAACATTACTATGGGGAGGGAGGATTACACTATTACAGGGAGGATCAAAACACAAACTTAGAAGAAAACAAAGTCAAAACAGCTACATCCAAAGCCTCAAAGACAAATTTTGATTTATGTCAGACCCAAAAAGAATTCCTGGAAGAGTTCAAGAAGGATTTTAAAAATCAAACAAGAGATGTAGAGGGAAAACTTGGAAAGTAAATAAGAGTGATGCAAGAAAATTATGAAAAAAGAGTCAACAGCTTGATAAAGGAGGCAAAAAAATACAAAAAAATAGCACCCTAAAAAAAACAGAATAGTCCAAATAGTAAAAGAGGCATAAACACCCACTAAAGAGAAGAATTCCTTAAAAAGTAGAACTGACAAAATGAAAAATGAGGTACAAAAACTCAGTGAAGAAAACAAGTCCCTAAAAATTAGAATTGGGCAAATGGAAACTAATGACTCCATGAGACATCAAGAAACAATAAGACAGAAATCAGAGGAATGAAAAATAAAAGAAAATGTGAAATATCTCATCAGGGAAACAACTGACCTAGATCCAAGAAAGCTAACTTAAGAATTTTTGGACCTCCTGAAAGCCATTATCCAAAAAATGGGCTTAGACATGTCCTTCAAGAAATTACCAAGGAAAACTGACCCAATATCCTAGAACCAGAAAGTAAAATATACATTGAAAGAATCCATCATTCATCTCTGTAAGAGATCGCAAAATAATAACTCCCAGGAATATTATAGCCAAATTCCAGAGCTCCTAGGTCAAGAAGAAAATATTGCAAAGGAGCCAGAAAGAAACAATTCAAATATCAATGAGCCACAGTCAGGATCACATAAGATTTAGCAGTTTCTACGTTGAAAGACAGGAGGATTTAGAATATGATATTCTGGAGGGCAAAGGAGCTAGGATTACAACCAAGAATCAACTACTCAGCAAAACTGAGAATAATTCTTCAGAGGGAAAAGATGGATATTTAATGAAATAGGTGATTATCAAACTGACAAGAACTGAATAGAAAATTGTACTTCCAAATACAAGACTCAAGAGAAGGACAAAAAGGTAAACAGGAAAGCAGAATCATAAAGGATTCAATGAGGTTAAACTGTTTACATTCCTACATGGGAAGATGATATTTGCAACTCCTAAGAACTTTATCATTATTAAGGCAGTTAAAAGGAATATACATAGACAGAGGGTGTGGATGTGAGTTTAATATGATGGGTTGATATTCAAAAAAAAACAAAATTAAGGGGTGAGAAGGGGGTGCGCTGGAAGAAGGGGAGAGCAATAGGTAGGATAGGAAAAATTATCTCACATGACAGAGACATGGAAGACCTTTTACAGTGGAGCAGGAGATGGGGGCAAAGGACAATGCTTGTATCTTATCCTCATTGGAATTGGCTCATAGAATAACATACACACTCAGTTGGGTATAGAAATCTTTCTTACCTTACAGGGAAGTAGGAGAGGAGGGAGATAAGAAAAGGGGGTGGGACTGATAGAAGGGTGGGCAGATTAGGGGAAGCAGTGATCAGAGGAGAAATTTGGGGGAGGGGTGGTGTGAAAGAGAGAGAGAGAAGAAAAAACAAGGGAAACATAGGATGAAGAGAAATACACAATAATAATAACTGTGAAAAAATGTACAGCAAGTTTCTTTGATAAAGGCCTCATTTTTTTGTCTTATTTTAATTAATTTGTTTATTTACTTTTAGTTTATAAGATTCAGTTGCACAATCCTTTGAGTTTCAAATTTTCTCCCCTTCTCTCTCTCTCTCTCCCCCCACCCCATGGCAGCATGCAATCCTGTTTGCAACAGGATCTGCAAATACTTTCACATTGAATAATAGTCTGGTTGTATAGAAAGGTTGTAACAGATGGAGTGAACAATGGGAAAGAGGAAACAAAACCAAACATGGAAAAGAACAAGAGCATGTGGTTTTCTTCCATCTCCATTTAAACTCTGTTCTTTCTAGATCTTTCTCTGAATGTAGATATCTCTTTCCATCCTAAGACTTGTAGAGTTGTCTTATAACTGTGCGTTGCTGAGAAGAGTCTAGTTTATCAAAGTTGGTCATCACACATACATTGTGTCTGTCACTGTACAAATTTCTCCTGGTTCTTCTCTTCTCACTTAGCATCAGTTTGTGTAAGCCTCTCCAGGTAAATATGAAGTCCATCTGCTCCTCATTTCTTATAGCATAATAGTATTCCACTACATTCGTATACCATAATTTGTTTAGCCATTCCCCAATCCCCCACTTAATTTCCAGTTTTTTGCCACCACAAACAGAGCTACAATAAATATTTTTGTACATATGGGTCTTCCTCCCACTTCTATGATCTCTTTGAGATATAACCCCAGAAGTGGTATTACTGGGTCAGAGGGTATGCAATTATTTATAGCCCTTTGGGCATAGTTCCAGATTGCTCTCCAGAATGGTTGAAACAGTTCACAACTCCACCAACAATGCATTAGTGTTCCCATTTTTCCACATCATCTCTAGCCTTTGTCATTTTGTCAGTTTTGTCATCTTAGCCAATCTGACTGGTGAGATGTGATACCTCAAAGTTGTTTTGATTTGCATTTCTTGAATCAATAGTGATTTAGAGCATTTTTCATATACTTATATATCTTTTAATTTCTACCTCTGAAAATTGCCTGTTTATATCCTTTGACCATTCGCCAATTGGGAAATGACTTGTATTCTTGTAGATTTGATTCAATTCCCCGTATATTTTAGAAATGAGGCTAAAGACTTCATTTTTTAAATATAGAGGGAACTGAGTCAAATTAATGAGAAAACAAGTCATTTCCCAATTAATGAATGGTCAAAAGATATGAATAGGCAATTTTTAGATGAAAAAAATCAAAGCTATCTATAGTCATATGAAAAAAATGCTCTAAATCAGTATTGACTAGAAAAATGCAAATTAAAACAACTCTGAAGTACCATCTCACACCTATCAGACTAGCTAATATGAGGAAAAAGAAAATGACTAATGTTGGAGGGGATATGGGAAAATTGAGACACTGATGCACTGTTGGTAAAGTTGTTAACTGATCCAACCATTCTGGAAAACAATTTGGAATCATGCACAAAGAGCTATAAAGCTGTACACTTTGATCCAGTAATACCACTACTAAGCCTGTATCCCAAAGAGATTTTTTTAAGGAAAAGGACACATATGTACAAAAATATTTATAGCAGCTCTTTTTATGGTGGTAAGGAATTGGAAATTGAAGGGATGCTATCTACTGGGGAATGGCTAACTGTTCTAAGCAGTATCACTACAAATAAGAAAAAGAAAGACAGTCCTTACACTCAAGGAGTTTATGATTTAATGAGAGAGGACAGCACAACCCAAAAGTGACAACACAAAAGGAAGTTTAAAAATGTTTTGAGGAAGAAGAGAAGGTACTCAGCGAAGGGAGCATGGTATAGGGGTGGGGAACTGGTGGTCTTGGTTCTTGGGTGCAACCTTTTGACTGAGTCCAAGTTTTACAGAACAAACCCTTTTACTAAGGGGAATGAGGGATATGAAGAGTTTGCTGACCTGGGAGCCCTCTTTCAATGGAATCTTTGGAAGGAATTCTTTGTTCTGCCAAACAGACCTCCAATCAGAGGGGCAGAGGGTACTAAGGGTGTTCATAAGGTATGAATACCAAAGCTAATGCAGTTTTGTAGGATAAGTTTCCCGGGATGAGGTTCCCTGAGGTCATCATTATGGTAAAGTCCAGTCCAAAGAGTGCAGCTGATGGGAGAAGAAGGAGCAGAGTCATAGAGAGCCGAGCCCAGAACTAACAGCCCAGGATGTAGTTAATGGAGAAAGGGAAGGTAGAATTGAGTTATGGTAGAAGAGGGACATATGACCGAAACTGATACCACTTACTCAAGGAGTATGGGAATTCCTGAAAAAAAAACACTCTGCTCTTTCCCTAACTTCTCCTCTGGTGTCTGTCTATCCATTGACACTATAAAATGATCTGCTCTTTCATGAGACTGTAAGCTCCTTGAGGACAAGTACCATATTTTGCCTCGTATCTCCAATGCTTAGTAAAGTGTCTGGCAAAGAGTAGGTGCTTAATAATAATGCTTAATGATTGAGTGTTCAGATTTTCAAGTAGACTGAGTTTTTCCTCAATCAGAAATAGTCCAGGAATTGACTAGGGAAAGATATAAATACAGATTTAGGGAGGGAGCCCAACCTCTGAATTTCCTAACTGGGAGGCTCAGAATAATTGTAACTAAACTTATAACTTTTCATCTAAATTAAAAACCCTAAACCCATCAAAAAGGGGGTGCCATGAACCTTGGAGACTACAATATGTCCCCGAGGCTTAAAATGAGCTAATTATTAAATACTTATTAGATGCAAGATACTATTCTGGGGACTAGGCATACAAACACTAAAGTGAAACATCTCCTGCCTTCAGAGAACTTATCTTCTAATAGGAGGATTCAACATACCTAGGGAAATGGTGGCCAGAGTGGGGAGCTCTAGTCTGGGGGAGTGAAGGTGGAGGCGGTATGTCTTTTCCAGGAGTAATGCCACAATTGTTTGGCTTGCTATTCCTAGAGAGCTCACTGACCAATCATGGTAGCTAAGCCCAGAATTAGAACGCCAAAACTTAATGAATTATAAAGGTTTATAGAAATGTGAGTTTATTACTATTAACAATATTGTGATGGATGTGTGATCTGATAAATATGGCTACTCTCTCCATTGGTGTAGATAATAAGATCATCCCCACCTTACCAATAATAGTATCGACCAGGAGTCATTATCGTTAGCAAATGATTCTGAATAATTTGCATTATTCATTATACTACAAGTGATTATTATGTAAGGAATTAAAGATAATACTCAAATCTCAGCTAAAGTCTTACCTTCAAAAAGTCTTTCCCAGTCCTCCTTAACCTTAGTCCTTCCCTCTGAAACTAACCCCAATTTATACTGCAGATGTCTTGCTTGTACATAGTCTTTAGCATGTTGCCTGCACCATTAGACCATGAAGAGCAGGGATTTGTTCTGGTCTCTTTTTTTGTATCCTCAGGACTTAACATCATGCATGCCTGGCACATAGTAGGCTCTTAAGAAATGCTTATTAAATGACTGATGATAAACCGCACATATAGAATATGAATAAGTATATTTATAAATGAGAGAAAAATCCTTTATTGTGCACTTACCATATACCAGGTACTATATTAAGTGTAGGAGTTGGTTTTTTTTTCTATGAGATAATCCCTGCCCTCTGGGAGTTTACATTCTAAGAAGGGAAGTTAAAACATTTTTGTGGTAATTTGCAATTATCGAATGCTAGGTACAGTCTCACCTAGAAATCTAACTAGGAAAAAGAAGAAGAAGAAGAATTAGAAGAATTAGAAGAAGAAGAAGAAGAAGAAGAAGAAGAAGAAAGAAGAAGAAGAAGAGGAACACATTCAAATAGTTTAAAAATTATGGTATTAGTAACCAAGGAAGAGAGTTTTATTCTGAGGAGGTCAAAAGGAGAGAGAAAAAATTTTGCACAAGATAGCAGACAGATGGAAGTTAGACTATGGCTGTCCAATAAATATAATGGACCAAGTAGGCTACTTTGCAAAACAGATCAGTTATGTTGGAACCTATGGAGGGAACTCCAAAAGTAAGGAAGTTTGCTTCCCAGAGTCTGAGGACACAGATTCTGGAAGTCTCAGATGTGGAGGTCCTTTCAGCACGGGTGGCCCTGATTCAGGTGGAACCAGCAGGCAGATTATGACATCATTTCATGGCTAGTTTTATGGTATGTGAGTCAGCAATGAAGAGAAATGTGCTTATTTGATCTGTGGCTTGTTATTTTAATTTGCTGGTGTAAGGTAAGGGTCTAAAAACTTTTTTGTCACCAACCCCTTCAGGAGTATGGTGAAATCTGTAGATGCCTCAGAATAATGCTTTCAAATAATTTTTAAAATACTAAAATAAAGTTAGAGATTAGTGAAAATAAAGACATCATTTCTTCCCATTCAAGTTCACAGATTCCCCCCTGAAATCAGTCCATGGACCTCTTCATGGGAATCTATATACTTTGAGTTAAGAACCCCTGATTATGAGACTTAGAGGGGGGCGGAGCCAAGATGGTAGCGTAGAAGCAGCAAGGTCCCACAGCTCCCACACCGCCACCCTAAACACCCATAAAATATGAGCCCAGACAAAGTCTAGGAAAGTCCAGGACTCTCAGATTCACAAAAATACAGAGAACCCATCTCTTGCTGAAGGCAGCTCGGCAGCAGGGGCTCAGTGTGGCAACCTGAACGGAGGCTGGAACAGCCTGAAGCCAAGACCGAGGCCAGGCCTGGGATGGTGGAAAGGAGCCTGGCTGGGCTGAGCTGAGCCAAGCCCCGCAGCCAGTCTTCAGAGGTTTTACAGTCTCCAGCACCTCCACATCTGCCAAGGCATGAGGAACTGGATGGGAGAGGGGCAGCTTGCACCCCAGAGACCGGGCCAGCCCAAAACCGCAGCCCGGGGGAGCTTCAGTCAGAGACTGGTTAGTGAAAGTGAAGCTTTGAAAATTAATTTGGGGGTGGTAAAGCCAATCTGCCCCCGGGGCAAGGAAGCAGTGGGGGAAGGGAACTGCTGGATCCACTGGCGGCCCTCACCAGGCTGCTTCCGAGCCCCCCCCCTCAGAACTCCCACACCAAATGCTTCCAAGACAATTGAAGAATGCCTTGAAGCTATACA
>JAQQSW010018793.1:0-11176 GCA_028646575.1 Pseudocheirus occidentalis | reverse complement strand
TACTTTCATTTACTCTCATTGAATCTGGCTTAGGGAAGAAATGGCATAAACTCTAAACTAGGCATCATGTCACACAAGAGAGTAGGGGGCATGGGGATGAAAGGCAGTATGATGGAAGGGAGGGCAGGGTCTGGGGGAGGGATGCTGGATGCTCACTCTTCAATAAAGGGAAAGGGACAGGGTAGAGAATAGAACAAGGCAGGGGGAGGGATATGAAAGAGGGACATATGATCACTGTCACAATATGTCCACTATGAAGATGTCCTGTATAATCACACATACACAGCCTGTATTGAATCGGTTGTCCTTCCAGTGGGGGTGGGTGACAAGGGAGGAACCAAAAGAATCTAGAATTTAAAGCTCTGCAATACCTCCAACTAGGAATTAAGATATACAGGGTCTGGGGTAAGGAGACCCTCCCCGCCCTACCAGAAAGTTAGAGAACAGACCAGGGGAGGGACTCTACAGTGGGATTGCTGTTTTGGGGTTGGGGTAGGGGAAAGACGGGGAGAAAATTTGTAATTCAAAAATCTCATGAAAATGAATGATGTAAACAAGAAAACAAAATTTATTACAAAAAAGGAAAAAAAGGAAAAGAAAAGATCCGCAGAACTGAGAGACTAGGGTTTGTTAGGTTGATCCATCCTATTGCTGTTATAGAGCTATTTGTTTTGAAAGGTGAGACTGAAGCAGATGAAAGCTCTCACCAAAGTTCATTATAAGGATTTGTTATTCGTAAGTAGCTTTTACTATGTCTATATGTTCCCCTGCATTGTGGTCATTGTAGGGGAAGTCTTATGTGCTAGGCTATGCTGTGAAATGCCTGAGGTCTTGAGGACCCATCAGTGAGATTTTCATTTAAGAAACATATTAGCTGTCCCTTTAATATTGGACAGTTTCTTTCTTCAGAGGAGTTGCAGAGCGTTGAAAATAAACAGGTTTCTTAACATAGAGCTTCTGAAGCCCTGAGTATAATCCTTTTATTCCTACCTTCAGGCCACATTGAAAGATAACTCTGTCAGTAGTTTTTGCCGTATCAAAAACAAAACAAAAACCCATTCAAATAATAAATCACAAAAAATGAAAATGATCTGATTCTCATAATTTATATAGACAAATGCCAGGACAATCTACTTTCCATGTTCAGATGCTAAGGAGTTAAACATTGAGTGGTAACACTACTTTATTTGGGATATCTGTTAACCATCTTCCTCTTTCCCAAATGATCATGCTGTGATCTAGAGGAGACTGGACTAGAGGACATTAGTCCCTGTGCTGCTGTGTTAGTCAACATTTATGCAGTACCTACTAAGTGCAACCCTGCACCTACACTATATAGGAAGAAACTGCTTTGTACCATTTTTTTCTCTTTCTATATGTATCTTATCTCCCTTAAAAAGACTGTAAGCTGTTGGGGAGCAGACACCATCTTTTAAATGTGTTTTGTATCCTGGAAACTAACTTAATGCCTTACATATGTACATTACTCAATAAATATTTTATTGGTTTTATTGATACATAATGTTTACTTCTTTGACAAAGTATCAATCATTCATTTTTCACATTGTTCTGAACAGAGGGGAAATAAAAAATTTCTCCCCACTATTTCTGTGCTAGAATCATATCTTTTGTCTGAGCACCTCAGTACTTCAGTGATAGGTGTTGTAAAAATGCATAGACAGATAATAAAACTGTAACATTTTTCATAAATTATTGAACTAAAGTCATTTCCTTTTCTCCATCCATTTTTAATGGTATGCAGTACACATGCTGACTCAGAATGAGATTGCTTTTTAAAATATGAGGTGGTCTCAGTTTACTCATTTGCATATATCCCAGAATGCAATAAACTACAACGTATGCTAGGAAATTACCAATTAGGTCATAAGAATATGAAGACTAGGAGAGAAATTTAAGGAAGGAGGATGAAGATTTGTATAAAAAAGATACACACACCTATTATTTTAGATTTCCTGAAGAAAATAAGCTTCATTACCATATATTTGTTTTATTTATGGTAAATTGCATGATTTTCCTGTTCTATCAATGAAATCTCCCGACAAGCAAAGTATCATTAAGATACACATTAAGTTTTCTATCTGTAACCTCCACAAATATTTACCATATGCTTCAATCACCTGACAATTCACACAGGTAATCATTTCTCCCCAAACAGTTATTGTGCATCTTTTCAACTACTTTTTATTCTATAACCCTTTAATAAAGTGGGAAATGGGTAGAGGTAATGAATCAGGAGGGAAAAAAGCATGAATGTCAAAAAGCATGAGATGAGAGTAAGTATGTATATTTGTTATGAGTATGCAAAAAATATACCAGTCTCAGCCCCTGTTTGTAAATGGATAGTACATTCATTTGGTTCTCTGCTTTTTTTCTTAGTAAAAGGCACTAGGTTCTCCTTGCCATTTTTGTAGTATAGTGGAACTATATTTGTATGTACATCATATTTTGTAAGTAGTTTTTGGCATATTGAAAAACATTCAAATAATAAATCACAATAAATGAAAATGATTTGCTTTCCCTAAAGTATATAAAAATGCTAGGGCAATCTGCTTTCCATGTTCAGACATCAAAGAGCTAAACATTGAGTGATATCCAACTTTATGAGACACATAAAAATGAAATAAAAAATGAGGGAGAAGATAAACATTTAAGGAGATAAACGTCACCAAACAGGAATGATTACAAAGTTCGTAACAATCTGCATTTTTCTTTGTTTCCTGTTTTCTTGATTCTCCCCAGCCAACACTTTAGCTAACTGTAAAGCCTTTAATAATGTATATTAGGATTTTCTACAGCATTAGAACAAAGGATTCAAAAAAGGCTCAGGCTACATTTGTAGAACAAAGTATACAGAATTTGCAACTACCTTGAATCTGCTTCATTCATCTGTTTTCTCTTCATAAGACAAGGAATAGGGATTGCACCAATGATTTCATCCATAGGAAGAAGGCCCAGATAGAGGAAATCCACTCTACCAAAGCAGGTTGGTACTTTCTTTGCAACTGATAATCTTAGATCAGTAGTATCAGACTCAACTAGAAACAGTTCCTTATTTTTCCACATTGCTTTAGAAAACCACAAATGAATATTCTCTATATTTTATTATATTTTAATTTATTAAACATTTCCCAATTACATTTTAATTTGGTTCAGCCTTCACTGAGGAGTTTTGCACTGCTCGTTTGATACTTCTGGCCTAGAGCACTGGAAATTTGAGTTGCCTGTGGTTACGCTGGCAGCCTATGTCAATGGAAAGACTTGAACTCAGCTCATCTTTCTGTCTTTGAGTGGGGCACACTATCCGCTAAACTATACGTACCTTTTCTTTTCATAAAAGCTGAAAATGAAGCCAGATTTCTACACGTTCATCAGAGAAAACCCAGCTGCTGATTGCATCTTTTATGATAAAATACTGAGAAAGAATAAATCAGAAGAACTGTTTCCCATTTTATGTCCATTGATACCATGTATAAAAAAAGAAAAGGGGAAAGGTATAATAGGAGAAGAACTAGTTATTATCATTTGGAGGCTGACAACTTTGCCACTGGTCTGATAGAGCTACTGTATTGTTACATACACTATCATCCTGTAAAATGGTTATAATAATTTTTTAACAAATAACTCCCTCAAAAGCTATCTTTCAGTGATGTGCTCTAACATGTATTATTTGTTGAAGTTGATAGGTTATGTAATGGATGGAGTGCTGGGCCTGGATTCAAATCTAGCCTCAGATGTTTACTAGCTGTATAACCCTGGGGAAATCATTTAAACTGTCCCATTTCCTCAACTGCAAAATGGAAATAATAATCATGTCTACCCTTACAGAGTTGTGAGGAGTAAATGAGTTAATATTTGTAAAACACTTAGCTCAGTGTATGGCACATAATAGGGGCTATATAAATGCTTATTCCTTTCCTTCTACTTCTATTGAGAGGGGGAGGGAGGGGGAGAGAGAGCAGAAGAGAGAGAGAAGGAGAGAGAAAGGAGAGGGGGGCAGAGAGAGAGGGAGAGGGAGAGAGAGAGAAGGAGAGAGGGAAAGGGAGCGAGATTAAGAGAGATTGAGATTTAGGGTTAATATCAGGAAAATTACTTCCTAACAACCAGAACTGCACAAACCTGGAATGCATGGGAGGGTAGTTGGTTCCCCCTCATTGGAGGTCTTTGAATAGACACTAGATGACTACTTATTAGATGTGTTATTATGAAGATTCCTTTTGAAGTATGGGTGAAACTAACTTGAAAATTGTGAGAATCTGTGATTCAAGTTCTAGGGAATGTAAGTAAGAAGATGGAGGGCTATACATTTTCTTGAGTCTTTACAACTTTTCTGCCACCCTACTTATAGGGCTGCAACAAAACACAATCCCATATACTGATCTCCCTTCCCTCTTTCCAGTGCAGGAGTGATCTAAGTTCCAAACTGCAGAAATTTGATAAGGACCTTCTAGTCAGTCACTATAACAGCATTCTGTGCTGCAAACTTACAGAGGGACAGGGGCAGGACACGTGTTTGTCTGGGCTTGAAACAGAATTCAGTCCCATACTCCAAACCCTCAAACATCTCAGAGCTTCAGAGATCTGAATTCCAAATGCCAGAAATGACTTGAGGCTACAATAACATCAGTACGGCAGCACTTGGTACTTTCAAGCCAGAGAATAGACAAACAGAAAGAATAAGAGAAAACATAGTACGTAGGAGAGGTCTTAGGGTCCCCCCCCCAAATTTTTGGAACAGGGACATAGGCAGGCAAACTATGAATTTCACAACATGGGAAGAGACTGAGATGCTTTGAGATCCAGCCTCCAGGGAAACTGCCCTTAGAGAGGAGGGAATCCAAAAATGAACAATAAGGGAAAATAAGAAAAACAGACCGAAATTTCCAAATTAAAAGAAAATTTGAATAACATAAGATGTGTCTGAACCCACCAGAATATGCGAGAGTCTGTGATTCTGTGTTAATAAAACGGACCTTACTTTAATAAAGAAAAGAGGCAAATTACAGGACAGGTAGGTGGTACAGCAGATAGAGCACTGGACCTGGAGTGAGAAAGACCTGAGTTCAAATCTATCCTCAGATAGTTACTGTCTATCTAACCCTGCACAGGTCAGCTGACCTCTGTTTGCCTCAGTTTCCTCGGCTCTAAAATGGGAATAATAACACCCCTGCTTCCCAGAGGGGCTGTGAGGATCAAATAGATGATAAATAACAGTAGAACACTTAACCCAGTGTCTAGTACAGAGTAAGCACTATGTTAATGTAGGACTTCTTCTTAGTGTTATTATTATGCTCATTTAAGATCAGAGAGGTAAAAAGAAAAGCCCAGATTTAAGTAGAAGATAATATTTAAGCATAGAAAAGCAACACATGGAAGAAAATTGAATTTGTCAGTTCAACAAGCAAGGTTCTACTAACATGCAAAGTACTGTGCTGAGTGGTAGTGATTTAAAGACAAAAAAGGCCATCTTAACCCTCAAAGAGCTTTCAGTCCACTGTAGGGATACAATATGTGCACAGAAAAATAAATCCATGATAGTTTGAGGAGGAAGATTACTTTTACTTTTCACTATTTGTTTCTTTTTTTTTTTTTTGCTTTTTTGGAGAGCAATCGGGGTTAAGTGACTTGCCCAAGGTCACACAGCTAGGTTTTGTATAAAGTGTCTGATGTCATATTTGAATTCAGGTCCTCCTGAGTCCAGGGCTGGTGCTCTATTCACTGTGCCACATAGCTGCCCCTCATTATTTGTTTCAATGGAAAATATTGATCAACCCATTTTGTAAATAAAAGGTGAAAAACTGATCAATATTTTTAAAATATCTATGAATTGTTTTTTTTTCTGCAAGACTAGTGTTTCTCTACCTTTTCCATAGCTGTTCTGATTGGAAATAAATTTTTCTAAGGGAATAACTATCTTATTTTTGTTATCCATTCCTTTTATAGATTCATTTTGGTTGGACCTTGTCATAGGCAAGGCTGAACAATTACCTAAGGCAAGTTTGGGAAAGTATTAAGCAACCAAGTGTATTAGCTAATTACTATTAATAAGTCTATAATTAAGCCATTAGGCAAACTGTTCAGATGTGGCAATCTCTTGTCTATCTTCATCCTTCCCTTTCATTATCTCCCATATACACAAAAATATCACTTTTAAAAGTAGAGCTTACTTTACTAGGCTACCAGACAAATGCCTAGTTACTTTTGTACAACACCCAATAATTGGTTGTATGCTAGAATAATACAGGAATCCTAGATCTGAAAGGGCCCTGGAGAAATCAACTACTCCAGCCTTTAGTTAAAGTGATCAAATCAACAAATATTTACAGAGTACAAAGAGTTCTAATTTTTGTTGTTTTTGTTTCTTTTCACAGAGGACAGAATATTATCTACTACAGTTACAGAAGTAGATAGAATTATAAATTGACTTAAATGCTGGAAGTTTTTAAGCCTATTCAGGTACTCTGAAAAAAATAATTTGACTACTCCAGAATGGTAGGGGGCTACTTGTACCAGAGCTGATGAGATCCTGATAGTTCGTTCCCCTTCAGAAACAGATTTAAGCCATGTAAGTCTAATTTTATTGAACCTACTTTATGTACATATAACTAAGGGTAAAACAAGAGCTCTATTCATGGTAAAAAAAAATTTCAAATGTCTGTGAAATTTTCAATCTAACACATCAAAAACTCCTTCATTTGCTTATTTCTTTTGACTGTCACTTCAGAGCTAGAGAAATCAGTTGTTGGAAATGGGAATGAATAACACAAAACAGATATTTCTTGGGGAACTACATTAGCAAAAATAATGGTTTGGAGGTGAAAACAAGAAATACTTATATTTAATTTAGTTTTAAGTGGATTATGATAAGGACAATTTTGTGGCCAAGTTCCAGGCTAAAGGGTAGACCTCCACATTATAAAAATAGGTCTCTTAAATAGGTTTCTATCCTATTGCTACAAATATCAACAGTGTTGACTACATAAATAGAGAGAGAGAGAGAGAGAGAGAGAGAGAGAGAGAGAGAGAGAGAGAGAGAGAGAGAGAGAGAGAGAGAGAGACGAATTACAAAGCTACATCATGGTATGCATGGCTATGTTATAGCATAGAAGGAAAGAGTGTTGGAATTGGAGTTAAGAGATCTACATTCAATTCCAAGTTTGTCATTTAATAGAAACCCCTGTAAAACAGTGGTCGTATGCATGCACACTTCCTGTTTTCTTGTTGATAAACATACACACATATATACATGGATACATATGTGTTTATGTATATATGTGTATATGTATATAATAGGATTTTTAAAAAGTGATAGCCTTCTTCAAAAGGAAAATCTTCCTCAAGGGTCCCAAACATAAACAATACTAATAGTCCTCCCATTACCACCAAAAGAGAGAAAAGCCCTACTACAGTATCTGACTTTTTCTTCTGTCGTACATAGGACACCCAAGACTTGCACGGATTGTTCTATTGATTTCTCTTTTACAATGGTAAATGCTCTATGGCAAAGATCTTTCACTGGCATGCTGGATTTAATAATAATATTACTACTTGATAATATAGTGCTTTAAGGTTTGTGAAGCACTTTGAATGTATTATCTGATTTGGATAAATCTCTATCCATCTATCAGCAGCATTGCACGCACAAAGACAGGCATGTGTGTTTATTGTTTTTCTTTATTTAATCAGATACCATTTAAGCAACTGACTAGACAAAGCTGGTATAGCCTCTGTATTCCTGATACCACTCCCTTCCAAGTTACAGCCCTTGGCCCAGGCCCCAGTACTAGCAAGCTACCTGCTTCTACAGATCAGCTCATTCACAGTCATGCATGATGGAAGATTGTAGAAGACATATATTTAAATGAATGAGGTCAGTTGCTCCTGCCAGTGACCTGGCCCTCTTGTTGAAGTTTTATCCTACTTATTTAACTGAGAGTGTAGTATAATGTGAAAAAAGTGGCCACTGCACTGGCATTTCTTATTTAAAAAACTGATGTTACTAAGAGTTAGAACACAGTCTAGTCACTAAGGGTCCCATCTACAGAAATGGATATTTTTTTTGTGATTATGAGAAATACAAAGGCATTCTTGTCTGCCAGTACCATTTTTCCTCAAATGGAAATGTAGTGAAGATAAGATGTTTTCATTAAAATAGAATCTTTATATGATATGAGCTCTTTACTTGGGTGTCCTTGGACATGTGATTTAATGTTCATGTTCATCAATTGCTTTTTATCCTAAAATGAGGGTGTGGGGCTACATGATCTCCAAGGATCCTTTTAGTTCACAATCAAGAATGCTATAAGTTTAATTTTGCTTGTCCTAGACACTAAATGAGAAATTAGCAGGTCCCTATTGTGTAGGAAAACAGAGTATAGCTAGAGATGACAGAGGAGGTTTTCCCCCTACCCACCTCACCCCATCCTGTCCTCTTCCAGAGTAAATAGAAACCTACAAATCAATCAATGATTTAATCAAAAGACATTAATTGGGTGTGTACAATATTCTAGACATTGGTCTAAGTTCTCAGACAATAACAAAACAATTCATGCCAAATACAATTCCTCCTACTCCACCCTCAGACAAAAAGATTTCCCAGTATATAGGATAGATGTCTTGCCATTGGACTTCTATGATTCTAGAGGAGAAAGTAAGGCTGATGACTTTGTACAGCCTCACAGCCAATTCATGCTCAAGTCAAGACATAAGCTTTATAATGCCGTTGATTCTCTTTGAGAATGAAGGGCAAACAACAACAAGGCAATGTAAGGAAAATTTTAGAGATGAAGGCTAATCTATTATATTATTATAACATTTTATATATATATATAGTAATATAATATAAATTATTATATATTATGAAAACAAAGATAATATTTAAACAGTACTTTAAAGCTTGCAAAATGCTTTAAATGTATTACCCCATCAAGTCATATATATATATATATATATATATATATATATATACAATTACATGTATTACAATATAATTACATGTATTACCTCATCATGTCATATATATCTTAAAAGAATATGCAAAAGTAAAGACATTACCCACACAAGAAAAATGAGCCCATTATGGTTGACAAACTAAACTAATAGGACATTCTTATGATATGAACAATGGATGAAATATACTATGGGTATATGGCCCAATTCTAGGCAACATGGTGTAGCAGTAGGAACACTGAATTTATAATGAGAAGCACTACCTTCAAATGTAGGTTTGCTACTTACTAGTTGTACATAATGTTTAATTTAAAACTGGAAAAATAATGGAGAAAACACTCATCTCACAGGCCAGTTGTAAAGATCAATGGAAATAATGTAAGAATTTTCCAGTTCTGTATATGTGGAAGTTAGCAAAGAGGAATACCGGGAAGATTCAAATCAGATAATACATTCAAAGTGCTTCGCAAACCTTAAGGCAGTATATTATCAAGTAGTAATGTTATTATTAAATCCAGCATGCCACTGAAAGATCTTTGCCCTAGAGCATTTACCATTGTAAAAGAGAAATCAATAGAACAATCCGTACAAGTCTCTAGTCCTTTACTCTCCTGAAAAGTTTTCAGTTAGCCTAGTGGACTCTTTCCAAATTCCTCATGAGATTTTGGAAATTGCCATTATTGTCTTATAAATTTCATGCTTTTTGATCTTCAGAAGAAGCTACCATCAATTGCTTCAAAGGGTTGAGCAAAGTAATAAGGGATGGCCCAAATGTTTATATATTCACTTTAATTCTCTTGAAAATGAAATAAATTAATCTTGGGCAGCATTGAAGGGTGTAGCATCTAGGACTAGGGAGTTAATGGGGCAGCTAGGTAGCACTGTGGATAGGGTACCAGCTTGGAGTCAGCAAGATCATATTCCTGAGTTCAAAGCTAGCCTCAGACACTAGCTGTGTGACCCTGGGCAACTCACTTAACCCTCTTGGCCTCCGTTTCCTCATCAGTAAAAGAAGCTGGAAAAGAAAATGGCAAACCACCCAAGGATCTTTGCCAAGAAACCTCAAACAGGGTTACAAAAAATTGACTATGACTGAAACAACTGAAAAACAACAAAAACCTGTGCTGTGGTCAGATCCCATCTGAGGTATTGTGGTCCGTTCTACACACTACCTTTCTCAAGACATTGATAGACTGGAGGACATCCAGAGGAGACCAACCAGAAGAGTTTGTGCAAAAGAAGATGGGCTGAAGGCACTGGGCAAGTCTAATCCCTAGAAATATAGACTGAGGAGGTACACGACCACGATCTTTAAGTATATGAAGGGCTGGTGTGGGGAACAGTCATTAGACTCACTCCATTTGGCCATCAAGGGCATAATTAGAAGCAATGAGTATAAGTTGCAGAAAAATAAATTTAAACTCAATATGAGGAAAAACTTCTAACAATTATAGCAATCCAAAAGCAGAATGAACTGTGTCAAGAAGAGAGGGATCCAATTGAAATATGATAATAGTGCTTTATGACTTTTAATGTGCTTTATATCAATCATTTGATGCTCACAGCAGCCCTTAGAGACAGGTGCTTAGAGACAGGTAAATGGCTAGCCCAGAATCTAATCTATTAGTTTAGCTCAGGAGTGGGGAACCTCGCAGCCTCGAGGCCACATGTTCCTCTAGTGCAGACCTTTGACTGAATCCAAACTTCACACAACAAATCCTCTTAATTAAAGGACTTGTTCTGTAAAACATGGACTCAGTCAAAAGGCCACACCCAAGGACCAAGAAGACCACATGTGTCCTTGAGGTTACAGGTCACCAAACCCTGGACTAGTAACTCTTTGAAGCTGGAGTTGAATTCGGGTATTCCTGACTCCAGTTCCAGTCATCTATACTGTGCAAACTTAGTTACCTTTATGAATTATTGAATATATTATAGAAAAGGTTGACTGACCTCTTATTGTAAAGATTTTTATTCAGTCGTAGGTTGGAATGTCGTTTGTCCTTTGTTTTAGAAGGAGACCAAAGATATCACAAGGGTGATAGGTTGAAATAAATGACCTCTGGGCCAAGATGGCGGCATAGAAGCAGCAAAGGACCACAGCTCCCACACAAACACACTAAAAAACTCATAAAATGGGACGCTAAACAGATTTTCAAGCTCCAAAACTCTCCACAAGACTGAAAGCACATCTGTTGCTACAGGCAGC
>JAQQSW010018792.1:0-11176 GCA_028646575.1 Pseudocheirus occidentalis | reverse complement strand
TCCTTCTCTCTCCCCCTCTCTCTCCCCCTCCCTCCATCCCTCCCTTTCTTTCTCTCTCCCTCACAGATTGGTGATCTCATTAGTATAAAGTAAGGAAGCTTCCTCTTCCCATGTAGGTTGCCATATACTCCTCAGCTTCTAGAATTGGACATTTGCCTAGATCACTGAGATATGAAGTGACTTGCCTGGGGTCCCATAGCTAGGGGGTGTCAGAGGCAGGATTTGAATACAGGTCTTTCTGGCTTCCAGGCAGCCACTACAATACCATATAATAATAACAAGTAGCTTTTTAATTATACAAATAATGGAAATTGTGGTATAGGGAGAGGGTGGAAAGAACCTGAGCCTGGAGCCAGGGTTAGTCTGCTCCCCAAGCCTGAGCAGTTGTGTGATGACGGTCAAGTCACTGAACTCTCTGAGTCCCAGGTTCCTCATCTATATATAGTACGAATAGTACTTTATTGGGTTAAATGACAGTATAAATTAGCTGCTAAGTGGTGCAGTGGATAGAATGTTGGACCTGGAGTCAGAAAGACCCAAGTTCAAATATGGCCTCACATGCTAACTGTGTGATCCTGGGCAAATAACTTAATCTCCATTTGTGGCAGTTTCCTTACTGATAAAATGGGGGTAATAATATTATCTCTCCTCAGGGTTGTTCTGAGGATCAAATAAGATAACAGTCATAGTTATTATTATTATTATTACTAAGTATTTTGCAAAACTCAGAGCCCTCTATAAATATTGCTCATAATACAAAGAGCATTGGGCTTGGCATCAGGAGATTCCTGATATTTCCCAGCTATTTGGCTATGAGGAAGTTATTTATCTTTATAGATCCTCAGTCTGTATGTTATCCATTCCTTAGTACCCTCAGCACTTCTGTCTTTAGACTACTCTTTGTAATTTGACAATGTCTCTTTATTGCTTGGATTTATTTTCATTTATTTTTTTGTTTAGCATTTTATTTTCCCCAATTATATGTAAAAATTAATTTTTAACATTCATTTAAAAAATTTTGAGTTCCAAATTTTCTCCCTTCCTCTATTACCACCCCCTCATTGAGAAGGCAAGCAATTCATTATAGGTTTATACATGTGTAGTCATGCAAAACGCATTTCCATATTACTCATGTTGTGAAAGAAAACAGATAAAAACTCAAGAGAAATAAAGTAAAAAAAAAAGTGTGCTTCAGTCTCTATTCATATGCCTTAATTCTTTCTCTGGGGATGGGTAGCAGAGTTGTCTTGGATCATTGAACTGGCTGAGAATCTCTAAGTCATTCACAAGTGATTGTTCTACAATCTTGCTGTAACTTTGTACACAGTATATGCCACTTTGCATCAGCTCATGTAAGTCTTTCCAGGTTTTTCCGAGAGGGTCCTTCTCATCATTTCCCACAGCACAATAATATTCCATCATAATCACATACTACATTTTGTTTAGCCATTCCCCAATTGATGGTCATATCCTCAATTTCCAATTCTTTGCCACCAGAAAAAGAGCTGCTATTGCTTGATTTTAACTATTAAGACCACCCAAGATTTTCTGTGTAACCAAGGCATCTATGAGCCAGTTCACATGATAGTTATGACCATTTTGGTCATGTTCTCTGACCAGTTATGATAGGGTCGGTCAACAGTCCTTTACTTTGTCCCAATCTTGTAGGAATTAGACTGGTTCTTTTTGCCTCCAGAGGACAGAACTGAGAGCAATGGGTAAGCATCACAGGGAGGGAGATGGAAGCTAAATATATGGAAGATATTTCCTAACAATCATCCAGAAATGGAATGAGCTACCTTAGGAGGGAATGAGCTCCCTATTACTGGAGATCCTTTGGCAGGAGTGGGATGAGGCTTTATGAATGCTTGTTGAGTTGTTATAAAAGGAGTATTTGTTGAGGTATGGATTGGATGAGGTCATCTCCACTCTTGCCCAACTGTCACATTTGTAATGTCCGTGTTTGGTAGTACCACTGAAAATAGGAAAATGGAATTTCAGTATGGACTAGAAGAGTGGGAGAAATCTTGATTCCAGAAGGCTGATAATGAATATCTTTCTCTCTTGTTGGTAGAGAGATGGTGTACTATTGATGATAAAGATATGGTGTCAGATGTAATCACTGAGTCAATTGGTTTTGCTTAACTGTTTCTTTGTTACAAGGGAAGTTTCTATGGTGGGAGTTGTTAATTGGGAAGTGACAAGGATGTGGACACACAACATTAATCAATAAACCATTAAGAAAAAGAATAGATAGAATATAGATTCCATTTACATTTGAATGCAAACACTTATGGGTAGGGTTTATTTCCTTCTGTACTTGCATCCCCCATACCTATCCATTTGTTGATTGATCAATTTAAGCATACTCTGAAGGATTTGGGTAATCTGGGGAGATTTGGGAGTAGGGAGTGGGCCCAGAACTATACTTTGTGGAGCCACCCTATCATAACTGGATAGTCATTTCTGTATATAGCCTTTGAGCAAATGAAAATGCTCACTGACTTTAGAGATTGTTGGCCATTGCTGGACAATGATCACCTTCTCTTGAGATGTTGCTTCCTTTTTTTTCCTATAATTTTCCATTCTTTCCTGAACTGTAACCCTTGCCACCTGACTCAGTTTATGTGTTTGTGATGTATAAAGAAATGAGTATGATGCACCTTGCCTCATTCAGTTTGTGCTGATCTCATTAATGTCTTTTCAATATTGCTGGCATTGTCTTCCACACAAATAAGAAGACCTCAACTGAATCCTTTATCTTTAAAGGAAAAAAAAATGACATTTAAGACAACAGTTAATAATAGAGAAAGTGTTAGGTGGGAAGACAGTTTTGTCTTTGGATATCATGTGCAAGTTAATTTATTTAGTTCAGGTTATTTTAGAAACAGCAAAGCATCTGGTAAAAGAAAAAAGAAAATCCTTCCAATAATTGCTAAATGACTCATTAGTCAGAGTTCATCCAGAGAGCAGCTCCTCCTCTGTGCAAAATTAGCCTGCTTCCTCCTCTGGGGCTTGTGCTTGCTCCCCATGAGCATTAGGAGAAATGTTCCCAGACCTGAGAACCTTAAAGTCTGTCTCTGTATATGGATAACTAACTTGTACTTTCTGAAATTTTGAGGCATTGAAGAGATTGACATATAGAATGGTGCATACAGAATGGTGTTTAGGAAACTACTTTGTGCAGCGCTACGCAAAGATGACTGGTATTTCTGGCTTGCTTCCTAGATGAAAAACTGTCCAATAGCTCATCCCTGGGTAAGGAGGGCTCACAACATTGTATGGTAACAAGATTAGAGGTATCATCAATTCTTGGTTATCTGTCTGTGGTAGAGTGCAGACACCATAAAAGCACACCCACATCCATCACCTTGGATAGACGCCTGTGTCTGTCCCATATTGTAGTCCTGGTACTTTGCTGTTTTAGTTTGGTTTTGACCAGAAGGTAATATGGACTCCACTCACTTTATGGAACTGGTTTAGCTAGGTGATTTGTAAAATGAATCTTATTTTTCCATTGAGTTTCATTCTACACTTAGAGTTTCTTTACTGTGTGTGGCTGAGGAAGGGGGCAGAAATCTCCTAATAAACTGAGAGTAAACTGAGTTGGTGAGAAAGGTTAGCATGGTAGCATTTCCATGGTGTGTCTGATATAGTGCACTAATAAATGTCACATCAGAAGAGATTGTAGATAATTCCCTCTCTAATGTTAATTGTGAAGCACAGTGGACAGAGTGCTGGGACTAGAGTCAGGAAGATCTGAGATCAATCTCAGACACTCTCTGCGTGACTCTGGTTACATAGTCATTTAACCTTTGTCTGCCTCAGTTTCCTCAACTGAGGATAAATGGAGATTATAAAATGGGGATAATAATAGTACCTGGGGGCAGCTAAATGGTAAAGTGGATAGAGCACTAGGCTTGGAATCTGGAAGACTAATCTTCCTGAGTTCAAATCTGGCCCCAGGCACTGACTAGTTGTGTGACTCTGGGCAAGTCACTTAACCTTGCTGGCCTCAGTTTCCTCATTTGTAAAATAAGCTGGAGAAGAAAATGGCAAGCTTCTCCAGTATCTGTGCCAAGAAAATCCCAGATGGGGTCATGAAGAGTAGGACACAACTGAAACAATTGAACAACACCAACACCAATAGCAGTACCCACCTCACAGGGTTGTTATGAGGATCTAGGGAAACAATATTTCAAAAGTGTCTGGTACATAGGAGACATTTAGTAAATGCTTGTTCCCTTGCCTTCTCTTCCAGCCTGTAAGAATTTCTGCCACAGCTTCTTTCCCCTGATTTTCCTCCTTTTTTTTTTTGCCTAGTTTATTGGGACAGAGGTATTTCAAACTTTTCGAGCATGTGCTACTATATAGTCTATATTCTTGATTGAAAATTCTTATTTTATTCAGGTCCTAAAATCTGAGTCAAAATGATACCTAGTTCATAATGTGTATTAAAAATATGCGCAGATTGCATTGATTCCTGTACTGGGGATGAAACCCAGTAATTGCATTAGTTTTTTATGTATATTTATCCTGCTTTTTATATACTTATATATATATATATACTTATATACTTTATATACTTATATATACTTAATTCTACGAGGTTTTGTAAAGCCCTTGTAGATTTCTTTTGTATTTTCTACCCTTCTTTCTCATCTCCGGTCTTTAGTATTATACTATATCTATACCAAACACTTGATAAGTGATTGAATAAATAAAACCCAAGACTTTCATGTTTATACTCCTTACGGAGGACTCAAAGGAAACGAAGTGAAGTGGAGTAATTCCAAGTGACAGCTGGCACATCCAGAACCTTTCATGAAATATCCTCTCTAGAAATTAAAAAAAATTATTAAGCACCTAATATGTATAATGCCCTGTACTAAGCACTGATGGTACAAAGAGTGGAACCTGTCTCCCTTCCCACTGTCCCCCAAAAGTTTTGGCCTCAAGGAACTTACAATTTAACGGAGGGGGATGTGTGGCATGTACAAAAGTAAATACGATATAAGGAATAATATAGTAATGAAAAAGAGATATAAAGGCTTCTAAGAAAATCTGAGGAGGGAAAGATTGCCATCAATTCAGGGATTGGGGAAGCAAAATGGAGGAGGGTTACACCTGAACTGAGTCTTCTAAGAAGGAAAGTATTTACATAAGCAAAGAGATAATAAAAGAATCTGATTCCACCCTATTTTTTCCAGCACTACTAGACTGTGGATTTCTTTGCTTTCACTCTGCAATCCAGTCAGTTTGGGCTTTCTGTTAGTCACAGAAAACACCATCTCCCCTCTCTCAGCTTTTGCACTGGCAATCCCTCATGCCTGGAATGTATTTCTTCCTTGCCTCTGTCTAGCTCACAGAGTCTGTTAAATACAGTCCAAAATACAGTCCAAACCCCATCTTCTGCATGAAGACTTTTCCTTTTCCTCTTAACTGCGTGTCTTTTGAATATTTTTTTCTTTAAAAAAAATCAAATTAATTTTTTTCAGTTAACACAAATGTATTTTTCTCTACCTTCTCCCCACTCCCGACTGAAAAAGAAAGAAAAGCAAAACCCTTGTAACAATTATGCCTAGTCAAGCAGAACAAATTCCTATATTGACCATGTACAAAAACTATATGCCTCAATCATTACCCTGAATCCCTTACCTCTCTGCCAGGAAAGTCTGTCACAAATACTGGAACCATGGTTGGTCATTATATTGATCAGTTACTAAGTTTTCCAAAGTTGTTTGTTTTTTACAGTGTTGTGATTGTGTAAATTGTTCTGGTGGTTTAGTTTACTTTCTAAATCTGACTCCCTACTCATTAGTTCCTTATCACATCTTACGGCTTTCTGAGGAAGGTTTTCTCTCTAGTAGCCTTTGGTGCTGGTGACAAAGCACATACTTCCAAACTAATACTCAAATAGCACCTCAATAAACTACATTCTCTCCAAAACCAGTTATTTTTGGACCAATGACATCATGAGGATGATGTTTTTATTTGTGTATGAATTGGGGCAAATCTGTGCAGAGTTGTCAGTCTCATTCTTTCTTCCAGAGAAATCAAAGTCCAGTGATGCCCCAGGATACAGTAGGTGATGTTGACCTTTCTAAATGAAGGTCTTTCCCAGGCCTCAGTTTGTATAAGGCCAAGGCCATTCAATGACTTAGGTCTGGGTAAGACAAAGGTAGCTCAATTCACCATCACAAAGATACCAGTCTAGCAGGAGAAGACCCTCAGAGTTTTTGCCAGAACATAAAACAATTGTTATTTATACCCATTCTAAGCTACCAAAACTTGAACAGTGAGCCACAGAGGCTTGGGTTGGGGCTCAATGAAACCAGAGTTATTTGGGATTAAGGTAGAGTTAAGCTACACCATTTAAAACAATGGGCTTCTAAAAGTCTGTCTTTTCGGAGCTGTATTTCAAGAAATAAAAAAATGAAATGATATAGCACAGAAAGTAAATTGTCCCAGCTTTTTGAAGAAAAAGTAATAAAAATCAATAAAAATGAAGAAGAAGGAAGAGGGGAAGAAGGAAGAAAAAAGAAGAGGGAGGGAAAGAGGAAGAAGGAGGAGGAGGAAAGGATAAGGAAGGAGAAGGGGGAGTGCATTCCTCTGGGCAAATCACTTAATTTCTCCATACCTCAGTTTCCTCATCTGTAAAATTGGGATAATAATTATCTACCTCCCAGGGTTATTGTAAGGTTCAAATACTTTATGTATCTTAAATAACTATTTAAATGCTAATTGTTATTATTTTAATAGTCTTATTGATTCAGTCTTTTGATTTTGTATCATGAATTTACGATTTATTAATTTATTAATAATTGCACAAATAATAATCCAATCATAGAACAAACATATAATAATTATAATTAATAATATAAATAAAATAATAACAACAGTAACATGATTGGGACTGAGAATGGTTATAACTTTTTACTTTCATACTTTCCCCTTTGCTGCCAGAAAGGGGAAAGATTTGGGCTTTAACATGGATAGTTTAGTACTAAAGTTGTCCCTTGTATCTGATGTGACATTTTGTTGACTTTTAGAAGTTATTACCTTCATTAAAATTGTTGCAGCCCTTGTGTTTATTTTTCTTCTTTGACTTTCTTCAGTCTGTATCATTTCATTCCAGTGTTTCCAAGGGGGCAGTACTTGGCATAAATCTTTCTGTGTTTCTCTGAATTATCTGTATTTGACATTCATGGTGGCACAACAGTAGCTCACATGCCACCTGTATTTTTTCTTCTTTTTCTTCCAGCCCCTATCCCTTGGACATGGCTTTTTCTTGTTATAAACCATGCTGCTCCAAATATGTTTGTGAACCTGGGTTTGTGTTTTTTTTTGCTTTGTTACCTCCTGTGGGCTGTAAATCTGGTACTAGGATCTCTGGATCAAAGAACTTAAAGCACTATGTAAATACTTGTTGTTATTTTTTTAATAAGTTTTAAAAAATGTCTTTTGACTTCATATTACAAATTTATTGTCTGTTAATTTAGTGATAATTACATAAATACTTAATAATTTAACCACAGAATAAATATTATTGTGTATATAGTTTATTAATATTTCATGTACAATTCCAAATTATTAAGGATAAATGGGTCAATTTTTAGTCCCACCAGTATGAGTTAACATGCCTGTGTGTATGAATTAGGAGTTAGTGTACTCCCTGGCACAGAGTAGACACTTAATAAATGTTTGTTGCCTTGACTGTGAGCACTAATTTCCCAGTCTGGTTAGAGTACTAATAATAACATTAATAATAGATGACATTTACAAAACACTTTAAAGTTTGCAAAACTGTACATACCATCTTATTTGGGTTTCTTAGCAAACCTTTGAGGTAAATACTACAGGCAGTATTATCCATTTTACAAATAAAAAAACTCAGGGTCCAGGAGACTACATAACTTAGCCAAGATTACACAGCTAGTAATTGCCAAATCTTTCCTCCCTCAAGTGTAGAACTCTATCTACTGTATCCAAATAGAGTAGACCAACCATAGAAGGAAGGCAGCTGGGAAAGTAGACTGGGAAAAATCTCTAGAGGACTGAGAATGCCAAACCAAGATATTTAGATTTTATCTTCTTGGCAATGTAAGTCATTATTATTATTTTTTTTGAGTAGGACAGTGATGAAAGTGATTTTTTGTGGAAAAATTACACTGGTGGCAGTATGCATCAAGATCTCTGTAAGGTTCTGAACCTTGGTGACCAAAAAGATCATGATGTCCTTGACAGAGATGGTACCCTCGGTGTCTGTTTTTGAGTAAAAATGGAGGTCATTTTTGGATATAATAAGTTGTAGCTCATAAAACATTACATATTCAGGTGTTAAGAGAACAAAGTTAGTTTCCTCAAGTGTGATGAAATCTCAGGCTGCTTATTTATCATAGATAAAGATCTATAGAGATAGATTGATCAAGTATTTCTAAAACATTTTCTGTGTAGCAGGCACTGTGTCGAGTGCTGGGACTACAATTCAAACAAAAACCAAGATAGCCCCTGCTTTCAAGGAATTTATGTTATGATGCGATAAGACAATACATAAAGGGGTGTTGGAAGGGGGGTGATATCAGAACTCTTTAGAGGCTCCATTCGATTGTAAATTCCTTGAGGGCAGGGACTGTCTTTTGCCTCTTTTCCCCAGAGCTCAGCATGGTGTCTGACACAGATTAGGTGTTTAATCAATGGCTATTTATTGGCTTATTGAGGAGACTTCAGGAAGTGAAAAGGAGGCTTGCTTCCTCACAAGAGACAGTAAAAGGTTCTCCCATCTAAATCCTAGTTTAATGAAGAGTTTTTCTTTCTCATGGTTCCGCCCATTCATTCTAATTCTTCTATACAATACAACTAATGTGAAAATATATTTAATAGGAATATATATGTAGAGCCTGTATCAGATTGCATGCCATCCTGGGGAAGGGGAAGGGGAAGGGGAAGGGGAAGGGGAAAGGGAAGGGGAAGGGGAAGGGAGGGGGGAAAGAGAGAAAACGTGAAACTTTTAGAAGTGAATGTTGAAAACTAAAAATAAATAAGTTAACTTTAAAAATATATAAAAAATTGATGGTGGCAGAGATGATGAATAGATAATGAGCCCAGTTTAAGAATGAGCTAAAAGATTAGCAGAACTAGTATAGAATGATAATGTTTTAGTATGCTTTGAATTCTTTTATAAGAAGACATATAGACATCTTTTCCTCTCCCTAGTTCTTGTTTTGTGATGAAGTGGATGGACCTACCTAGCAGTTTAGAATTAAAAACCTTTCCTTAAAACTGTATATGTATGTAGACCAGGAAAAGAGAGAAGAACCTCAGGGCATTCACAGCTTTATTTAACAATTTTGGCTGTCAGTATTTCTTGTAGCAGCCTTCTTAGCAACTTGGACAGACTTGAGCTTTCATAGTTAACCCCTCAACTGGGAATCACAAAAAAGTGGAGTTTCTTTCTCATTAAATTCCCACAAATTATTGCATTTCAGTACTAATCACTTCAGCTATCCTACCATAGCTATTTTGGACACCATACCATAGCTTCTGTGGTGAGCCGGAGCTCATGAATGGTTAACTCTGATTTTGGGAGAATCTGGTTCCTTAAAATGGGCAGCACACCTAGTGTAATTGACCACAGCTGTAGGATAAATGTCTCTGTTTCACATGGGTAGTTTCTGTAGGTGTCTTGGGTTTTTGCCACGATGTGGTAGTAGCCTTTTTCATTCTCAGTCATCTCAGGTTTTCTTCTAGCTTGGGGGGAAAATTATGTGCTTAAACTTAAAACTTAAAACAGTTTCTGGTTGCTTCTCTTTCTCCTATTTAACTCCAGTTTTGTATATGTGGAATGGTAGAAAGGGCCCTGATTTCAGAGTTTGAAAACCTATATTCCAAAACATTACAGCACATAGGAGCAGATCATCGCAACCTCTTGGAGGCATACATTCCCCGTCTGTGAAACTCATGCTGCCTGTCTTGCAGGGTTGTTGTAAAGAAAATCTTTGTAAACTTGAAAGTTTAACCAAAACATGAATTGCATTATTGTATCAATAATGATTATGAGAATGACAAAATTATTACTTCAAGAATCTCTCAGGATCATAAAACCTTAGCTCTAAAGTTAGAAGGAGCCTTTTAGATTTTCTGATTGGCTCTAGAAATTCTTATTATTGGCAAGTTAGACTCCAGGCTTCTCCCGTCTGTCACTTGGAGAAATAGATTTCTCATTTCTCACTAATTATTAATTGGATTTTTTAACCTTAAGGGTCATTTAGACTTTATTCCTATGCAGATTGTAATTCCTCCTATAATTTGGGAGATTTACTATGATGGAAAAATTCATCAAT
Organism: Pseudocheirus occidentalis; assembly: GCA_028646575.1. Lineage (NCBI taxonomy): Eukaryota > Metazoa > Chordata > Mammalia > Diprotodontia > Pseudocheiridae > Pseudocheirus > Pseudocheirus occidentalis. Next base: position 833 of record JAQQSW010018792.1, on the reverse strand, counting down.
TTATTTCCAACCTGGTGATGATCTTCTTCAGACTTAGACAGGCTAGTCCCTGAACAATAAACCTATGGTCACAAGATACAGTTATAAAGGATTTCTGGAGTTATCTAGTCTAATTCTCATTTTGCAGATGAAAAAATTGAGACTCAGATGGTTAAGTCCAGGTTCAACTAGCTAGTAAAAATCTGACGTAGAATTTGAACTCAGGTCCTCTAACAAGAGATCAGAGGTTCTTTCAACTCATATTCTTCTTCTTACTAGCTGAGCGGTTCTGTTGATCTCATATGTACTCAGCATTGTGATTTACCTTGGTACCTTTCCAGCCTTAGGATAGCCTTTGAGGACCCAGGGTCATTTCCATGCCATGATGAGGCATTAGAGTAGGCTTTGGTGAATAAAATTGTTCACTGAAGCAGTTAGATGGCACAGTAGGTTAACTGCTGGACTGGGAGTCAGGAAGACCAGAGTGAAGACCAATTTTGATATTTAATAGCTGGATGACTCTGGGCATATTACTTTAACCTTTTTAAACTTAAGTTTCCTCTGTAAAATGGGTATAAATTGTAAAGTGCATATAAAAATAGGATCTATCCCATAGAGTTGTTGTAAGGATCAAATGAGATAACAGCATATACCAAGTGCTTTGCAAACTGTATAGGGCTTGCATGCAAGGTGTTCCGAAAGTCTTAGTATCGTTTTAAGTTACTGAAGCTTTAACAGTTATAACAATAGTAATACTAGCTAACATACAGGTGTTCCAAAGTCTGTGTCGTTTTAAGTTACTAAAGCTTTAACAGTTATAACAATAGTAATACTAGCTAACATACAGGTGTTCC